>DWHO01002240.1:0-13694 GCA_018247575.1 Eurytides lysithous rurik | reverse complement strand
GTCCTGGGTGGGAATCGAACCCACGACCTTTGGTTTTGCAGTCAGGAGCACTAACCACTACACCAACGGGCCAGTTATGTTATGTTATGTTGTTACTGTACTCTGTGACTTATTTTAAAAAAAAAGCACTGTCGTTGATCGATCAGGTTTACCAACGTTAGGTTTAAGTTGCCAACGATACTTTATAATAATGTATCAGAAACTTTATAGTAATCATAATTCAGTTTTTATACTGATGAAAATAAATTAAAAAAACCTACTATAAAATGATTATTTGCATACAAATATTCAATTTGAATCTAAACTTAGGATTGTATATAACTATGATTAATATATTTTTTTTATAATGTTTCACAAAACAGACGACAGTAATAGCATAGAGAATAACATACACTGAGAAATACACAACACACTTGACCTAACAATGTACTAGAAAAAAAAACAAATAAATAAAAAGTGAAATATCAAACGAAATAATATACGAAGCATTCAAAAAATTGTTAAAGCGCACTAAATTTTATGTATTTGTATGGTTTTTTTATTGTCGTAGCACCAATTTTGAGTAATTTTGTTGTAAATATTAATTTTTTTTTAAATTATTAAAACGTTATTTTGCAATTTGGCAAGCCTACGTGGATAATACAACAGGCTAACACGCGACCGTGCGGCCATTGTCCGTATCCTTACAATGGACAGATAGCCACGAGAGCTCTGCGGCGTCGGCAGCCATATTTGTCAGTGGCGAGCGCCCCACACGCCCGCGCAGCGACTGCGTACCTTTACAACCTACAATACCATTGCTTGCCATCAACTGGCATAAAAATAGCACTGGCACGGTTGGCGATAAGAAAAGAAAAAAAAATGTTTTTAAAAATGGAAGCATATCGAAACATTAGCGTCACGGTTGCATATAAACAAATTAACTAGCGCAGGCAGAAATGTATAAGGGTCTAACATATTGGAAGTAGTTTTCAGCGAGCGATAAAGTAGGCTTTATTTCGATTGGACAAGTCGATTTTATTTGTTGTTCAGTGTGGCGGTGTTACTTAAATCGGAATTTAAATACGCAACGTATAAAAGCTGACCTTAATACAGTTGACGCGGGTAAACAAAATTTAAAAAAAGGACAGTGTTAAATTGAAGGAAATTGGCCCGCTCTAGCATGAGTCAACACAATAACAATACTAATTACACTTGACATACAAATCCAAATAAGGATAGAGCGCGATCGGCACAATAATGTGCATAATGAGGAGTGCAATAAAAACCGAATTAAGATAAGGCGATACCAATTCGATAGGTCGTATCGTTTGGAGGACTTTACAAGTGATCTTGCTATGCGATAATATTAAAGAACTGTTCGTTATATAATCGGAATTGTTACCTTGATAATCGTTAATTATTCCAACGGCGACTCGTGTTATGCCCTATATGGAGTCCGGTCCTTAAACATGGCGCCAACTCACAACCGCGAAGCTAACCGACGCTTGATTTAGTACTCTATGCATATGGCTACTCTCAAGCACTCCGGTCGCCAAGTACACTCTTGAGAATTTCGGGACTTTTTTTTAGGAAATTATTATGCGAAATTAGCAAGTCATTGTTACTGTAGGTTCGCACCAAAAACATTCAACACGAGAGAGTTTCAAAACACGACGCATGAAATACACGAAACATGTCTAAGAAACGTATTTGACGTATAAACTGTGCCAAAGATCGTGCGCGACAATGGAAGTGCGTCTCCGTATACCGTCACATAACAGAGATTTAAACCTGGTTTTTTTGTGAATGTTTCGTCAGTGCCAACGCACGGTTACCCATAACAAAACAGGTTACGTTGTATTTTTATCTAAATTTCAACAACTAGGATGTATCAGCATACAACTGTGTTCTTTAGCTGTAGATATGAGATAGTCTCTATAATCATTAATTATATATGCTGACAACATTGACATTAAAATCCGGTACTAATGCTAGGTGGACTAAGTATTAGAACCCAGCTATTTTATTTCATCGCACGGATCAATTTTGAAAACCAAAGTTTTCCTAAATGTGTCCTATAACTGAATACTTTACACGAATAGCATTTAATTTCAATCACTTAACAAAGGATTTTAAACACTGATTAATATTTTTTTCTACGACATGAGTTAAATAACATTTTTATTTGTTTTCATGTAAGATTTTATCATGTTACATGAGACTTAGTTAATACACCTATGTTCATCAAAAAAAACTTAACAAAAGACATGCACCAGAAGTCGTTACTTTGTTTATTCGTTCGATGAGCAAGTTAGCTTAAAGAATTAAGTAAAGTTAAGGATATAGAATCTGTTAATCACATTTAAAATTTACCTTCTTCAACCATAGCCATATATTGTGTTTTAGTCTCGCTAATTTTCAATAACCAGGCCTAAAAAAATAAACATAAAACCATCGCCAAAAGCACAAAGCTTTTCTTCATCCACCTGCGTTTCGTCTATACTAAAATATATCATCGGGATCGTACATGTCCATTAAACGGATGTAAATAAATATAAGCCCACAAGAATTTCCAAGTAAGGTCATGGACTTAGTTATCTCGTTGCACAATATGGAATCGTTGGACTCCAGTAGTTCTTGGTAAACACGGGTCGGAGTAACTTTAGCACTTTTTGTTTAAATCTTCGAGAATGTTAATAGTGAGGTTTTTAAAACATTGTATAATCTAATGGCGACTCGCCGCCGCTGCTGGAGTAAACTCAGGGATATTTTTAGCGTATTCGTAATATCAAGGCATAATACTTTTTATAAATTTGAGCTTACTTCTTTATATACATATAGGGAGATTAGTGTTGCGTTTCCGAGAAGATTTTTTTCAATGTCAGAGAGAACGGGTATAGCAAAGGAGATGAGCAATAAAAACGATGTGTTAACTAAACAAAAAGAAATATGTCAATGGAGGAGTTAATGTTAGTATTAAATCTAAACGAGGCGAGTGGAGAAACTAAGAAAAACACGAAAAATGTCATCAGTATTGCACAATGTTCTTCTTTGATGTAAAAGAACACGAGACAAGCCTAATTGGGATACAGAAACTTTGACGATGAAAGCTGAACCACCGTAGATAATAGATTTATTTCTCTTGTAAGTCTAATTAGATGTGGTTTATGTTAAGCTGTTATGGGAAATTAACTTATTTATAAACCAAAAGTTATATAGAAAACAAATGCATTCAAACTTGTAATCAAATAATAAATAAAGACGTTCAATAAATTAAGTTTAACATTTCAGTATGGATTCCTAAAATGAAAAAATTCAATTAGGTCGTTACAAAACTTTCGCTATAACAGTGATATTTGAAATACTTTTAGGTTTACGGTGGCATTGTTTCGTAAGTTCCTTCAACTAATTGGGTAGTTATTCTCGGTTTTATCGACAGCGATGTGGGACAAGACGGAAATATTCTGACGGCAGACGGTTCCTTACGGCGGCCGACTAATGCGATAAAAACTAACTGTATAGGATATGATTATGTTATTTTCTACGGTACATTATTGCAGAAGGGTCTAATTATTGTTGCCTTTTGTTGGTTTTAACTCTTACGATAAATGTCTATTTAGAAATTTATAGGATGCTACATAAGTCATGTAAATTGGGCACATTTATTAACACTTTGCTTACCCATATACCATTTCAGCTAATTGTGATTCATATTTTATAAAATGCTCGTATATTAAAAGATATTTCAGCATATATTCAGCAAAAATATCCTTACAAAATAAACAGCTACAGGTTCATATTCTTGGTAAGCAACCGATCGAGACCAAGACTGTAGTCACAATGCACGGTTTAGGCTCTGACCCCATTCGGCTCCAAGAGCGGGATGTTTGGCTATTCGCATTACACTAGCATTGTTGGCAGGGCCGGATTCAGATGAAAAGAGGCCCTAAGCTATTTCACTTATGAGGTCCCTTCACCTATCATTTTAGCTTGTAAATTACATGATAATAAAATATATCATAACCGTGATATACATTAATTGAAACACGTTATTGTCGGTTGTAACCTACATATATTCAATACGTTGCAAATTAAACCAAACTCAATTCTGATGAATTTCTTCTATAATAATTCGCCCTTAATTGATCTTGACCAAATACATTTTATGTTTTTTATTAGTCATAACATTTCTCCTTATTATCGGTTCTGTGTTCAATGTTATTAGAAAAGTGTAACTTTAATTTGCTAACAATTTGAATGTAAGCCCCTTTTGATCTTGAAGCATAGTTAGACTATAGGAATATCCGGCCCCAATTGTTAGACTTGGCAGCGGTGTGTGCAGTCATGAATACCTTCGGAAACGCTGGGGGGAACATCACACCCGGTCGCAGTTTATACGCGGCCTAACGCGAACCGGCCCCGCATACTCAGAACGCTGCAGTGTAAATATAAAGCAGGCGAAGTAATTAAACAGTACCGCTATCTGTGCGCATAGTAAATAAATCACAACCCGAGTAGTGCTAGTGTGTCGTAAAACGTACGGGGGCAAATACTGGCGCGTCTGTTCGATGCGTTTCGTTTGGTGTTGGTTCAGTTGCGATGGACGCGTCGTCTCTTTTGTAATATACTCACATTCTATCGGTATTAAGCTAAACAATAAAGATATATACAATAAGAATAAGAACAAACAATAAAAAAAGACTATTATTCTATTAATTGGGATATTGATACCATTTATTAAATAGTTTCTTCTTATATAGTGACGTTTAGGTTTTGGATTGTTTTTAATTTTTAAATCGTTATTCTTAAGCGGTGTCGTTAATATTACCAATATAATGAGTAATAACGATACACTAGAGCCGGTACATACTTTTCATTGCCTGCGTTAAATATTTTAACATAACTGGCTTCGTATGGCGTGGAATATGTATAAAATGGTGGTATGTACCTCTTAAGGCATTGTAAGATTCGGTATAAGAACAATCATCTGTCTTTTCCGCGTAAAGTGTGTGGTGGGTAATCATGTTATCGCTAGATCACATCGCCATATGGTCGTACCAACCTAGATATGAGCATAAGTGGCGCCGAAGCAATCCCTGAGGCACACCTCACTATCTCATTGACCAGCGCATACTCAAAACGAGATCTGTTTTTAGATAAAGTACATTGCCATATAAATGTGCCGCCACGACGATTTAGATGGCAACGTCGATATAGAAGCAATTTGCATTTGTAATGGACAGGTGACTGATTGAGTTAGAAGCTTTCTTTTGTCCAGATGTCAGTTTGATAATAGTTGATTTCATCTTACGCATACTAATAATCAGAAATTATGCTATTCAAGAAATAATTGCAGGTATAATAATGCAACAACGATTCAGATTCTGGCATATTCGATATGCAACTAATGAATACGTGATTTGTCATGAATATGTTAATTCGAGATCAAATTAAGAAACGTTACGAAAACGTATATTCCTTGTTAAATTTATAAAACAAATAAACATAGTGTTAAATGTATGACTTTTGTTAGATATAAACTTAAAATTTACAATTATGATTTTCTTTCTTAGATGTTCTCTCTCGATCGATATCGATTGAATTTAGAAACAAAAGATGACACTTTAGTTATGAACTTGTCTTTCTTATTACAATAATTTAATAATAATAATTTTTTTTTCCAGTGATACACCAAGTGAAGTGTAGTTCGTTTTTCTAGTAAATAAGTAGTATACTACACAGCTGTTCGTTCAGATGTATGACGTAACCGTCTACCAGTGGGCGATTCCCGCTCCCGCCCACGGCTTCCGCCGGCCCACTGAGCAACACCTGATTTGTGAAGCAACCTCAGATTAGCCGTATGGATTGGCAACTTGGCGAACGGTATTACCCAGTGGATTATCACGGAACACAGTGCAGTATTATTCATTCATAGCGGCATCTTTATTCTGCTTAAGCAACTACGAGATAAATCAAAAAATAATAAAGTATTCTCTTGACCTACTGCTTTAAGAGACTGTTTTTTCTATGCTATAATTATAAAATAAATTTATGTCTATAAAACAGTCCAAACGGCTTTCTTGAAAAACGTTGAAAGAATTTTTGAAGAACTTAATAAAATTTAACGCATATGCGATCAATATTACAATGAGTCTATTGACTTAGTAGTAGGTAAATTCAAATAATGTAAAACCACATTATTCACAGCAGATGTTTGCGATGAGCTGGTCACGTATTTACTAACAAAAAACCCATCGGGGATCATTCGCTTTTGATGCGTTGACAACTAAAGGAAAATATGTAAATGAAAAGAATTTAAATAAACTTCATTAATGAGATATTTCTTTTCTACGCTTTACCATTTTAAATGTATCAGCTGCAGTTCCTGATGTCATACTATATTCAATTGTATTTATTTTAAGAAAATGTGGGTAAAGACAACATTCTCTACTACCTTAAAATACGGTGGACACAAAAGTTATTTTTCAAACTACTAAGGGATATGATGAATTAACAAAACAGACAAAAAAGTAGATGCCGTTGATGGGCAGTTAGTCGTAATTGTTACACTTCTGACCTTTGGCGGTAGTTTTGTAATATAGTAATGCGCAAAATTAAAAGGCTACTTCTGATTAGAAACAAGTAGAAAGATGTCTTAACCTCAGATGTGAATAGTAGTGCCAAAGTATTTTACGATGGCAAGGCTCTCAGCAGCTGCTGCTGAATGGGCTAATTCCGACTGGGTGAGCACTATTACATCACAAAAAAACGGTGTGCAGTGGAAGTGTTTGTGCTTTCGGTGCGTTTTATGTCGTAAGCGAGGTAGCCCACCCATCTTATAACGGTGGTAGAGCCATGCAACTGTTCCCGCTGCTGAATGGGACGGCTCGAACCGGATAATTATAACGACCTCTCAGAAAATCGGTGTAAAGTGGAAGTGTTTTCGCTTCCGTATTTCGTCCGGTAGTGCACAGTAGTAGAGTGAAGTAGTCGGTGGTTACCATCAAGTGAGCCACTTGCTCTTTTGTCAGCCTACTTCATTAAAAAAAAAACCGCCTTCCCTCTAAAAAAATACACAGATTATCTCAACAAAAGACACATACGTAAATCATGTGCGCACGTTATTTGTACATATAAAATGTTATTACAGCTATGTCGGAAGTTAGTCGACACAAATTATGTCGTCGCCTATGGGCTGGTACACATATTGTATTTATTATGCCTTATATGGTTTAATCCATTTTCCTGGAACCTAATGACGAGCACAGCTTCGATAATGGATGCGTCAATTAACCACTATGCGCTATTGATGATTCATCGTCACCGTCATGATGATCGTTTCGAAACCGCAATTTAAAAAAAAAACAATGATATACCTCTACTATGTTTGTTGTTTTCGAATAACGAAATACCGGAATTTAAGATGGAAAAACTTAGCACAAAATTAAGAATTTAGCGAAAATTAACATATTTCATATAATGTAAATGACGTCACTGTTTTTGAACAAATATTAGATTTAGTGTAGTCCTTCTACAGTGTAGACCGAGTAACTTAAAAAAAATCTGCGTATCATTAATTTTATTTTTGTTTACACTTTCATTTTATGACAGCCTCCACGACGCATAAAAAGCTTCCAAAGTTTGCAGTCACGCAAGCGATCGCGGACACCCAAAAATCGAGTTTCGCACGAAGTGCGCATTATTCAAAAATGTTAATGGGATTTTTATTTCATCCAACATGCAATCGCCACAAGAAAGCCACGAAACCGGTACGGCCGCGATCAATTAGGGAGGTATGCGGTATGTATCTGCTCTAAAGCGTACCCGAGTACTCTTAATAACTGTGAAATAAGACCTACGCCGCCGTGGAAAATAAATGACACGGTATTAATTGTTAGAAGTGACCACCGTTTACCTTGGTACGAGTGAAATATGTAATATCAAAAAAGCCGTCCCCGATATATCACTAACAAACACCATTAATGATATGAAAAACAAATAGCCGGCGGAGGGTTTGGAAAAAGCGGAATGACTCCAGCATTCCTTTCAACAGCAGCAACTTTATCACAATTCTGTATATTCGCAGTTATTATGTGTATTCGCGTGAAAGAAGTCAATTTTCTAACTCGAGATCATAAGAATAAAAATTATTAATATAATTGTGTACAAGTAGTAGTACATCATTGAAAAACACCAGGAAATTTTATTTTATTATTAATAGAAAACATTTTGGTTCTTAAGAATACTAAGGTATAATGACTGGCGCACACGTGCGAAATCATTGCATGGGCAGTTAAATTCTCCAAACAAAATTACAAACCGTTCGATATATTTTAAAGATACGTTTTCCTGTTATTACAATAATAACCATTATTCTTATTCTACTAATCTGGTAACATTACAGCAATGAGTAAGTCTTCTTTCGACCTTTTTAAAACATACCACACCTCCAGTCAAGCCTAAATAGAATTCGCGATCGCTTTATTGCATGACCACATTTAATGACTGACGATGGAAATGTTATGAACAAAGGCATGTTCAACGCGATGAATATATTTTACGCTGAGCCGATAGATTTAGCAATTTGCATACTACTTTAAGCGAGATCAAAGGCTAACAATTTCGGTCATTGAATATTAATTTTATAGTTAAAACGCCAACCATGTAGTAGTGGCAGTGGTAAAACCTTCGAGCAGTCCGCCTCAAAGAGTACCCCTGAGTTGCCATGCCGGTAATCTACCATCAAGCAAGAGTGTAAGCATTATCGTATTCCGGTTCGAACAGCAATCCTTCCAGAAAATGGCGCGTAGACAGACCATCATATATCTCTGAATGACGAGCTCAACTCTACATAGTGTTTAGTGCTTTTTAGTCATTTCAAATTATTGCGCCGATATGGACACACGTGTCCTAATATCAGGCGCCGGACTCGCTCGTCACGTCATTTAATTTAACAAAAAACGCCTCGTCAGACGTGGCGCGGTGCCCGGCTGCGAATGATCGTTAAAATAAACTGGGCAGCCGCGTTAACAACGGAGCGGTGCTGTTCGTCCACTCCCATTGGTACTTTTCATGTGGGTATTAAACGCGATAGTCGTTTCTGCACGTCAAGACTCTGAATGTCGTCATAATTAGCTCGATCTATTTATGGTTTTGCTGGCTAAATCTTATCAGGGTACGACATATGGTTGGTTGGTCTTTAGTTAGACGCAGTAATTTTCAGTTTAAACTCTATAATGATGCATATAATTTTATAATACAATAACAAATTATGCTTCAAATTTTGCACGACGCGCCAAATAAAAAAAAATATGAAGGCAGACACTACAGAAATATGTTATTGATATTTCTACTATGTTAAACATTGTGTTCGTTTATGCGATACGACTCTGCATTAATATCTTTATATTAATGCAAAGTTGTTACGCATATATGCTACCATACTCTCAATAAAGTCGATAGAGGAAAATGAATCTTAATACAGTCCTTTTAGAATTGATTACTTTCTAACGTACACAATTATATTAATAAGGTTGTTATGGACGATACGGGTCTGCGGAAACGTTCGGAATGATACTGTGCGAGAATATTCTCTTCATTAAAACCACGCAAAACGACACCAGCGATCGATTTATTTCAAATGATATTACTTATTTTTAGAACGCATATTCCTCATCACCGCAAATTTGGTCCGAACACAAATCTACTTATCTTTTATAACATTATGTTACGCATACATAAACATTAAGCCTACTAACTACTTTAATTCCAAAAAAGAAAAAACAATATTTTGTAAATTTGGCTTTGCAGGAGTACGACAGAAGTTCATATAAATGTTCGCAATTTTGAGGTAAAAACACAATTTCAATTTAAAAAATTATAGAACTTGTAAAATCTGCATTGATATTGTCGCAAAGGAATCCACTTGTGGTAACTATTAAATATCAAATATATTTGAAGAAGTAAAAAATTTGACTTTGTTTCTAACATTAAAAAAATATATATTAAAGAAAAACCAATAATCGACAAAAACGACGCAGATGTTGAACAAACCGCGATAATAACAATGATGTTTTCACAATCGTTTTTAATACCCCTTTACGTGTGTCAGAACAATGGTACACGTGGACGCGTGTTGAAATATCAAAACAAATTATTTTAATCACCGGCCCGTTAACAGGAGAATTGCAAGTAAAAAAAAAAAGATGGATGGCGTTTCAACAATTCTCGCGTGTGCGAGATTGGATTTTCTGTCGATATACGTACAAAATATAACATTAATCTATTATAACGGTGGAAAAAACAACAAACATATTATGCCAATGTTCGTAAATTCTATTCCAAAAATGAACTTTTGATGATGATTTTTCGCATGTAGTATCATCTAACGCTTAGAATATAGTTTATTTTGAACCGATCTCTAGTTTAGTTTAATCAGTTAGAAACCGAAACGTTATAAATATCAAAGTATTCTAGGAGGGTTTGAAGATAATTTTGTACAATGTACATTTCGTTTAAACTTGTAGCGGATGACACTGTTTTTCAAATATTCATTGAGAAAAAACTGTGTCGTCATTCGATTCGATTACTTAAATTAAATTAATTAATTTTAGTTTTACTTGAAAGAAAAAAATTGTTGGCCTATGTTTTTAGTGTGATAACATTAGAATCGCTCTAACGCTGATGTGCGTGCAAACAAAAGAGCCGCGTGGTTCAAACTTCCATTGTCAAGCGACAGCTGTGTTACTGAATAGCACCCACAATTGACTAACAGAGATTAGATAACAAGTGGTTTGTATAACCCGAGGTGGTGAAAGGCTTGTAGCGATTGATAATTACCGGTTATTCAATACAAGTGACGGGTAGTAGAGTAAATAGTTGTACACCGCCGACATGAAGTAAATGAAAGCACAAAATAGCACTTTATACGTATACACTATTAGCACTCGACGGAGACTTGTATACAAAAGTGCAAAGATAAAAATATGGATAGAAGAAAAAAAGAAGATATAGATAAGGCCTTTGTCTTTATTTGACATTATTTCCATTAAATTTTAAGTCTATGTAAAGCTTTCTTTGACACGGAGCCCTTACAGAGGCTACAGGTTCCGCAGACGTTTCTAAACTCAACCGCTTCGGTAGATCGCAAGTTGATATCGTTAACACAAAACTACGTTTTTCATTTAGTTTTCTTTATTAGCCTCAATGACACTTGGCCGTCACAAAAGTTTTTTGCGCGACTCGATGTTCTGAAGTAATGAAACTTTAAAACCCTATAATATATCTTTATGATACATCTCTATATCCAGTAATTTCTCGGGATATATTCAGTTTAGTTAGGAGCATGCGCTGAACAGAAATACTACTGCGTCGCGGTAGAATAAGTGGCAATCCTTTGTTACTCGTCTGTAAGGAGTCTTCGGTAAAGACTACTTTAGCATTCGAGCCTGAACCTTTCAAGCATGAGCAACAGCTGCAATTTTTTCTCAATCTCAGTTACGTTAGCAAGTATGTAGTGTCACAGAGTATGTTTACATTTTTATTTTAAGGAAGATAACAAACATGTAGAAATGCAAGATAAGGATGAGATTGATAAATTTAAATGTAGAGAGGTTACGGTTATGTTGATGGCAATCTTCACAAATAAAAATCTGTATATGATTTTAGGGCCAAAAGGTACAATTTAGTACAGTATAGATACATATAGAAAAGGTTATTAAAGATTTAACTAATCTTGAGAGAAAAAAATCCTTTGCCATAGCGGCTAACGTGTTGGTGCAATAATGTAAAAAAAAGTTTCGTTCATAACTTGTTTTGGCAAATGCCAAGTTCTATATCAATAAAATAAACATACTACATTTGGAGAAAATATTTCATCGTTACTACGCATTAAAGGTGGGTCGCATCGATAGACACAGTTGCAAAAAGTCTAGCAGGTTCTCATGGAGTATAGTTATATGTATCAAAACAAATCCGACTAACATTCACTTGCATTAACAGTGTATTGTATTTCCACGTGGTGGTACTCCAAAGAAAAATAGGTATTTAAATGTAATGTCGAATTTTCGCGTTGGCCAAAGAAAACTGTTAAAAGAAGTTCAGATAAAAAGAATCAAAAACTACGGCTTACCGAAGCATATTATTACTAGAATCCTGCCACTCACCTTTACCTGAAAACAAAACAGAGACGATAAGTCAAAATATAATAAATATAAATAATAGATACGTCAAAATAATGTGTAAAAGCAGAAAAACACGTGGGCGATCGGTGAAAGCTGCCACCATCTGTCATTTACAAGTTTTTGACGACCTTTCTATTCACGTTGGAACGAGAGTAACCAAACAGCTACCTCGTATTATAATGTGTAACGTTACAGTTTACTTTTATATGATACTGCATAGTGTTAACATGATCAGAATGAGAACAATCTATGATCATCACCGGTTCCATCGCTTTTCACGTGTATGTACTGTTACAGTAACCGCTTAATGCACACCTCCGTGACGTATACGGGCAACGTATACCGGTCGAATTGTGCAGCTCCGTGAACGTCACGGTCACTGTAATTTGTATATGTCGCAAAATATTACAGCTCCGTATGGGTCACGGTTGGTAATTTTCCAAATATCCGTATCTATCACGTTAGATGGTAGATTATTGCCATTCTCGGAATTTGGGTTTGCTTATGTTTTTGTACCTAAATTGATTAAAAAAATGTGCATTAAGGGGTTAAGGCCGTCTTTACCTAGATAGATCACTCCATTCATGCAATCATTTAAGTTTCCGTATGACTTTCAATTTACTTTTTGTTTGCCAAAGACAAGATTAGACAAACTTGTCTATATTTTGGCCAAAAAAATTTAGGTATAAAAGGCACACGTCTGGACATCTCGTTCTTAAATGATCTACCCCCAGACCATGAACATCAGAAAACAAAGGGTACCTTTTGTTCCTTTGATTCACGAATTTCAAATTTAGAACAGAAGTCGTTATCCGACAAGTAATAACACTTTTTAGTGTCGAAAACGTTAGGAGACTGTACGAATCGTTCGGCGGCCGTGGCACAATTAACAATGGCGCGGCAATTATCAAATGTGGAGCTCTAGCCACCGACCCGCCTATTAGCGAGCACCGGCTAAATAATCCGCTAAAGGAGTGAATTAATGCTACACGAATGTACAGAATACCGTATACGGTAACATACTCCGCACCATAAGTAGATAGCCATTAGAAAGCGTTCGCAGCACATTCAGATGACTAGCACCGTCGAAACATCAAATGCAATTCAAATGTACACTATAATGATGAAAATATAGAAGTCGAAACGGTGTACGTATATTTTGTTACCTTTAAAGAAATAAAACGTATATCAATGCATAGCTGCTTCTTTTACACAGTGACGCTCAGTTGGAAATCGGTGGGTGCTTCCAAAAACGCACTTATTGTTTTTTTGCCAATTAGTTCTTGAAGAGTTTAAGGAAGATTTCATCATGCTTACAAATTATAATGTTTATATTTTTTTTTATTATTAATAAGTATATAGGACTGCTATAGACGTCAAGCACATGCGTTAAACGGCTATAGACGTCATTTACGTCAACATGTAAACAAAACCTGTAACATCCCAAAGTTGTCCGGATCAATGTTCGTCACCCAAAAGATGAGATATGAACATTTCTTTATGTAAATCTCAGATATATATATATATATA
>DWHO01002239.1:0-13696 GCA_018247575.1 Eurytides lysithous rurik | reverse complement strand
GATGGGCCACCGGCCACCTCACTCACCGGACGAAATGCGGAAGCAAAAAAACACTTCCACTTCACGCCGATTTTCTGGGAGGTCGTGTGCTAATCCGGTTCGAGTCAGCTCGTTCAGCAGCGGGAACAGCTGCGTGGCTCTGCCACCGTCAAAATGATGTTCTATTCTTTCGCTGTTAGTCCAATAGATTTTACAGCTCCCTTCGTATTTGTTTTAGTGAGTATGAGGCAGACTAGAAGGCGATGCACCTGATGGTAAGTGACCTTCGCCGCCCATGGACCTTTGCAGCGTAGGACTTGTAAATGCGTTACTGGCCTTTATAATGATAATATGGGACTGGCCCGTTGTTGTAGTGGTTAGTGCTCCTGACTGCAAAAGTAAAGGTCGTGGGTTCGATTCCCACCCAGGACAAAATATTTGTACGATGAGCATTGGTATTTGTTTTGTGTCTGGGTGTTAACTATCTATATAAGTATATATTTAAAAATATAAGTATGTATATCAGTTGTCTGATTACCATAGTACAGGCTCTGCCTTGTTTGGGATCAGATGGCAATGTGTGAGATGTCCCATGATGTCATAATAGTTCTAAAAAATGTTTCATAACTGGCAGGATCCATTTGCAGATCCCGCTTTTAGTGCTACCACTACAATCAATGTGTGAGCACTAGTGCGTTCCGGTTGGAACAGCAATGTGGCCAATGCAATGTAACACCTCAAACCTACGTGGGACCAACGCAGAGCAAGGCCTAACAGTTTCTTTAAGGCAGTGTTGTTAGGCAAACGTGTTGCTTAACATTCAGCACTGGGCTTGATTGTCTCATCACTACCACCTACTAAAATATATAATTCAAATATGGCGACGCCCTGTACAATATCAATTACTGACATGTCACGTTTTTCTGTACAAACTTCTCTTTAAAACACCTAAACAATGGCATATAGTGACGCTCCATTGTAATTCCGAATTTCAACCGGCTTACATCCTCAAAGGGGTCCTTCCAATCGTCCCTGATTCATTGCGCTTAACTCCCCATTCTCATAGTTTCGCTTAATACACGCACTAATCAACGCCGGTGTACGCGAGACCCTCACTCGATCGACTTTCTCACCCCGTCCCTATTTCTTCATAGTTCACTCCCCAACTTTTATTAACTATTCACCAACAAGCAGGATTCAAAATCGAAAGTATTTCGTTTACTTTTACAGTCAAACTACTAACACGTGCACTTGGAAACATTGTTGTTTAGAGTAATAAGTTTTCTAACAATACGGAATTCAAGTGCTCGGTTTTATTTATTGAAATGGACTTTGGGTATGAACCACAGTAAGTCTCTTTTAATGATAAGACTTTTAAAAATTATTATCGATGCAATTTGCGGTAAAATTTATAACCTATCCTTAGCCGCGCCGCAGGTGATTACAATACATAGGTGTCAACATTTTTTTCTTAAGAAATTATATGCAAAGCTACATTTCGAATAGAAAGCATAGACGCAAAATAAAGTGCCTAATTTAAAAAAATCATCATTACAATGACGTTAGATAAACAATTCTTCGCAGTCCGGTGATTGAGGTGGCCGATGGGCCACCACTCCCTCCCATTAACACCCTTTCACTCCCTCCCCCAAAAATTCCCACTTTAAAGGCCGACAACGATTTGCAAATGAGGTTGCGAATCTCCATGGGCAAAGGTCATCGCTTACCATCGTTTACCGTCCACTTCATAAAAAAATGTGCAGACACCACTACACAGAACAAATGTGTTCCCGTTGGAAGCTCAACCTTCTCACTATAGTTGGGCATACTGATACAACATCTTAAATTTCTGTGATTATGGCATTGTGTTCATAAAAGGCAGACGTGTCGCTTACCATCAAGTGAACGACTGTTTAGTCTCATCACTTCATTCCATTCCTAAAAAGGTATCTATTTCACTATACAAAGATTTAATAATAATAATAACCATTTAATCAACTCAACATACAGCACATAACACATAACATAAAAGGTACATTCAAAACATACAATCAATACAAAAGGAAAAAAAATATATAAAAATTAAAGAGAAAGAATTGCGTTGCAGTGCTGAGTCGACAGGGTCATCAGCTCAGCACAAGGCTGCTTTCATTGTTGTATCAATGCTGACCTCATTCTAGAACTTACAACTCTCGCAATAAAGTCACGTCTAAAACACAAGACACGAATCCACATAAAACCGACGCGTGCCCGATAGAATCACACAAAAGGTACATCAGTCGCATCATAAATCATTCAAGGGATCGATATCATGGAGAATCATGAATGACAAATCGTCTCTTGCCCAATGCCCCTGGTGCGCTGAAAGTGCAACAATGTAACCAGCGGCCGTCGCTTTGGATTAACGTATGCGCGCTTCCAGAACGTCATGGATCTGACCTGCCAATGCCACCGGGTGATTGGCCTATTGGGGTTCGATCCCCGCGCCGTGCATAATTCGGCGCCCATTATGCGAGCGTGTGGGCACGTCGTATAAAATTAAGGATAGGCGGCAATGCCCGAATTTCAAAACGGTTGCGTGTTCCGATCTCATGAATGTCAAATGGTGGGTTGGTGTACTCCCGGGGGATAGAGTCGATAGTTGCCATGGCTACTGACCGCGCACCTACGTTGGAACAGAGGTTAAAACTCAATCCAGATTCTAATAAACACAAATGGACAAAGTCTTCATTGTTAGCGTATACATGGGATGAACTGATTTCTAATACAGAGCTAACGAAGTTTTAACAACCGAGGCTCTCTAGCATTAACTAATATAGTAAAAAATGGGCACTAAAAAAATCCTTGCGTTAAAAAAATCTATTTAGTGAAGATAAATTTACAACCAATAAAGAGAAGTGATTAATTCGATAGTGAGTAATTGCTTCGATAAGTTATTACCTTCGGTTCAAATTCTAAGAATAAAAATATTGTATTCTATACATAAGTAATGTGTATAACTAATTCGAGCAGTTAGATAGAAGAGGGAGAACATAAATTCCCAACAGGAATTTCTTCCAATTGGTTCAACAACGCGATAGTTCTGGGTTTTATTTGTAGAAATGTAAATGCATTTCTATTATTATTTTAACGAATTTCCATATTTTTTTTAATAATCATATTATTGAAATAAAACATTCTAAGGGATATTATAATGACCCGTTTTGCGTAGTTGCTAAGCTATGTGCTTCACGGTCGTGGGTTTAATTATCACCCGGGACAAATACTTGCACGAACTAGGACCTTGAAAGGTTAGGTAAATTCTAGGCTTATTTGCAGGAACTAGGTTCCCGATTCTAGGCTTAAGATCGATAACTACCGGTGGGATAAGAACGCAGGGCGAAAGTTAACAATGAATAACATTAGGAACTACGCAAGACTTGGGGTCTCTGGGATATTTTCCGCGTGGAAATAACAATGCATCCGTAGATGTTTACAAATTTCACCCTTCGAGGTGAAGGTTTCGGACGGACAAATGTCGTTTATACCATAACAGGACGCACGTGTATACGTGCCTGTTTTTCAGTTCCAAGAGCTATTTATGGATGAAACAAACAACCGTCGGCAGTGGCAAATATTATTGTACACCTCTTTTTTTACAGGAATAACGTGACGAGTGGACCAAGTCATACTCCTGACGGTGAGCACAACACCTGCTCACAACACAGTGCCACAAAGTCAAAGTCAAAAATTCTTTATTCAAAATTGGATTGATTTACAATCACTTTTTGACGTCGTTTGATACTACTCTACCTGTTCGGAGAAAAATACCTCGGTCCTGAGAAGAACAGGCGAAAGAAACTCAGCGGGACTTTAACTCTTTTTTTTTTTTTTTTAAATATATTTATATATATATCTATATTAATACATTTTTCATAAGTTAAATCTTGAAATAGCCTGGAAGCGATCACATCATTCCCAAGGTGTGCTGTCTTCCATGAAATCACTTACTGTATAATAATAACCTTTAGCACACAAACGTCCTTTCACAGTTTTTTTGAATTTGGCAATTGGTGCTTGCTTATAATCAATTTACTTGTCCATAACACAGAGTTAAGAATGCTAGTTCAAAACTCTAATGAGGACTGTGGTATGCATTAGAGTTTTGAACAAGCAAACTATAACTCTAATTGTTATTGCACTGCCCATCTAAGAGATATAAGATGGTATATGCCATGTAATTTGTCTCAAAACGTTGGCCTGCCAAGCAAGCTGAGTAACGCTTGCACGTAACTAGCTAGCACTAAAACTATTTGAAATTCATTATTTACAATACATATTATCATTACACTAATCATAACCCAAAAATATATTAAACCTACTCAGCAAGGCATGAAACCAAGAACGCTGGCTGAATTTCTCCGTTGAATGGTTTTGCTCAACCTTTGGTTAAGAAAAGAAGCATCCCTCTTGTAATGAAACGCATTTGGGAAATGGGTCTTTAAGAAATTTTGAGATGCAAGGACCCCACGGATCAAGGGTCTCTATAGGAAACGGCACAAATACATAGTCCGCACTAATAGACTCATATTTGCATCACTTACTTGCTTTGGCCGCTTGATGCCGGACCGGCTCTGACCCTGAGATAATATCGCTATGAAAAATGCCAAAATGTTCTAAAATAGACGGAACAAGAGTAGAAAGACTTCGTTCAGAGCAACGTGACGGTAAAAACGGCCAGCACTTTTTGGCAAGTGAGTCCGTGGAGTCCAGATTTATTTACATTAAACCCACGAGAATTTATGTTTGGTTCGCAGACCAATGCTCCTAAGCGGATTCCTACAGCAATGCGCAAGCTTTCACCTTCAAGTAATGTACATATCTAAAATACTTGATGGTAAAGCTTGTAGCCAGTGACTGGATTCTCTAGATGATACTGCAAAAAAAAACGAACGTGATATAAATCGTTATCAAAAGTTTGGAACAAGGTTTTATGTGCTCTCTGCACCAAAGGAACATCCCACTGTTTTTGTTGATTAAGCTCCAGAGGAATATTTTCGTTGATGCAGACAGCTTTTCAAGACACCCTTGCTTCATTAGCATACGAAAGCTTAAAATTTTAGTTTAAAATTTTTGATACAAATCATTTACATTGTTCACAGAAGCAAGGATGGCTGGTAGGAAAATACTTAAAATTTGTCTTATGCCTTTACCACCAAAATGTATAGGTAAGGTAGCATGAGTCTAGCTTGCTTCATTGAAAGATAAATTTGAAATTTGATAGTATTTTAACTGCCAATGGTATATATGATATTTCTATATTTTCTGCTAAAACAATATTACTCGTAAACTGATTTTTATATGTCATGTGTTATGTACACACATGTATACCTACATACTATGTAGTGTTTTATAACAGAATGTTATACAAAAGTTTATAATGGAATTACTAGAATCTTAATATCTACTGCTATACCAATAAAATATGCTTCTGGGATGATATATTATTTACCTTTATATGCCTATGACTAAAAAAAAAACTTGACCTGGTTAACCCGACCAAATTAAACCAAGTACTTGAGACAATTTCAATTGTATAAAGGATAAATAAACAACACAAAAAGGAAAATAGCAAATAGATTTATTTTCTTTGTTATAATGCCTTCACCGTTAGCGATAACTTGTTTACAATCAATAGAATTAGAATACGTCTTATTACCGACGAATAGATCAAAAGTATTAATTTATAGTTTAATTATTTAACATTTATTCAGCAAATTTTTCTTTAATTTATAATAATGCCCAGTAAAAACACGAATAAACTGATAAATAACTTCAATTTCAATAAGTAATAAGATGTAGCAAATTCAAAGGCAATTATAAATTTATACTTTTGATCTATTCGTCGGTAATAAGACGTATTCAAAACATAACGTAAATTGCTCTTTAACTCTTTAGAAAAGTTAATTATAAGTGAAAAACTTTCGAAGATAAGGCACAATACTTTTTTTTACTTTAACGGAACAATTTAGATTGCGAATAAGAATTAAATATACCAATAATGTATATTATAGGCTTTAGGCTATTTAAAGACAAAAAATGTGTCACTTTCAAAAAGAAAAAAAATTCTAAGTTTAAAAAAAACGGTTCGCCTGGCCTTCCGAAATATTAAACCCGATTTTAGAAAACTAACCTTTAAAAAGTATGAAAAAATTTTTTCGGAATAAGAATCTCTTTAATAAATAGCACTGCTTGTTACAAGCTTTGAAATGAAAAAGTAATGATATTAGCTTTTGCCGAATTTAAACATTGTATTTTATGGGACTCTTTAAAAATACGAAATATTAATTTTAATACAACTTTAAAAGAAGGATTTAACTATTTAAGAATTTATAAGTTAATTGTTATAATATTTTTAGTGTCTATATTGAAATATTTTTGACTTTGACTTTGACTTTGACTTTGGATTGTTAGCAAATATCATTTCTTTTGAAACTGAAAGGTTCGTGAGATAACCTAAATACAATGATATTAAAAGCACCGTTTTGTATAATTGAAAACAAAAGAATCTTATTAACATTGAACTTGTTTTGAGACAATATCATCTAATATCTACATTTAGTTTTTTTTTTCTTTATGCAGATTTGAAAATTGCAAACCACTTCTAAAATTAAATTCAATTAAAATTCCCTTCGAGAAAAATATTAACTTCGACTCCGATTGAAAGCACCAATGAAACTGTAAAAGAATATGTAAAGGACAAAAATGGATAAGAGTAAGTCTTACCGCACTTCCTTCCATACACGTGCTATTTGCTACAAAACTTACTTTGTTTCAAATATTACTTTGTTCATTAAAATAAAGAACAAACACCGAAGAACTTCCGGTCGCAGTTTTTAACATTTATGAATGTTTGACACAAACCAAAATTTAACAAACTTTTTCAGCTCGAAATCCTTTTGAAAGAAAAGCGTTATTATGTATGTAATTAATATAAACCAGACTATATACCGCATGATAAGTTGCCATTTTTTTCTTAACTCGATTTACAAATGTTAAAACAATCTACACTACGGACGTACATATATAGTTAGTTCAAATATAGTATAAGTAAAAATAAGAAATCAATTGGTTTTTTCACCACTTCATAAAAATATTGAACCGTGAATGATTGATATTTAAAAGCAATTGAAAAACATTCAATGTATTTTTCTTCTTTTATTTTACAGTAAAATTAGTAATTAGTGAAGAAACAAATGCGCTTTGATTTACAGTAAAGTATTTTTAAGCTGAAACCACAACTCTTCCGTTAATGTTCGACCGTATTTGTGGAATTGCGAACCCTGGTAGCAATTAATCTGACCAGTATATTGACCAACTTAGTATATCTTAATTCCTATCTAATGTATCGTATGTAATGGTACTGTAAGCTTTATTAAAATCAATATAAATATAAAAATATTATAGGGATTCCAAATCTTCGTATCATCATCGGTCTAATAATATATCAAATCAGTTCTGCCATTGGTGTCGAGAGTAAAACTTTGATATGCGTTCCTGATAAAAAAAAAATATTGGCATTAATAATAAAATATTATTAAAAAAAAAATTAATTTGAATATCGAAATATTCATTCTCACCTGCTTGTCTTCTTAAGCAAATCACGCGAGTTAAATATTTGATATGGCTTTGAAATGGTATTGGATAAAAAAATAAAAAATAAATGCTGATTATCTCACCTTCACCGACATAATAACCTATGTGTGAATACTTTTCTTCGATTTGTCGTAAAATAATTTTTATTATTGAAGTTTTTGGGTTTACGATTGTTCAGTTATACAATATTATCAAAAACATTCCACACTTAATGATCAAAGGTAATGTAAAATATTTTGAAAATTATTTTTAAAGTTTCTTGACCACCTTATAATCATAATCAAAATAAGAAATATTTGAAAGCAACATATTGTTATTTATACCTTGATTATTTAAGATTAGCTTATACATTACCTATTGTTAGTTTTTTTTTGTTAGTCTTAGTGACTTAGCTAACAAGACAAATTTACCACACAATTGTATTTCTTTAGAACTTCACGAAATAAATTCTCTCTAAGCCCAAGCTTCTGAAAAATATGACCCAACTTCAGCTTAATCTTTCCAAAGTGCAGATATAGCTCTTATAAATTGTATTAAACCACTACATACATACGAGCGTTTTTTTTTTCATAATTTAAAATAAATAGAAAAAACTTTTATGTCACACAAAAAAGCGGTTTTGATAATTATAATTCGATTTTAACAAATCTCGTAATCTTCTCGACCCTTTATTAATTTTTTTTTTCTAAACAGTATAAATTCTATATTCGAGTACAATTTTAAATATTTAATTTTATGTAGTTTATCGGTAGTTACAATTAAATGTCACAATAAATGTCTGTTGTTAAGGTCTTATCTGTTTAAGGTTTACAGTAGCCGCTGCGACGCCATATTGTTGGTACATTGAAGGATAGTATTTAGGGGTCATATTTGAAATAATTTTACATATTAAATAAAATGGATGGCATTTTGTTTCAAATTTTATCAGGGTAAAAACATTCTGCGAAGAGTACATTTTCAAAAAAAAATCTATAAGAGTGTCAACTCTACATATTCTATAATGTTCTGTGAAATCCAATGACACCGAATTCAAATTTACTAAATTGCCTTACATGGAATAAATCGGAACACTTCTCATTTGAAGTAGATAAAGTATTACCCTACTCAGGTTAAATGTTTCGGAATATATCTGAATAGGAGTTTACAAAAAAAGATAAATCTTTTAGGTATCAAGATAAATGAATGTGAGGAGAACGATGAATAATATGCTTAACAACTTTCGAATAATGTTTATTTACTTAAAATTGTTAACTTAAATTTATTCATTGTTTTTAAAATTACATATATATCTTTATAATCTATAAGCGTTTTAAAACCTTTGAATTAAAATTGAGCAAAGCAATATAAAGTTACTAACTGACCCGATTTTTTCTCCTTGGTCTTGAGTATTTGAAAAGATTGTTACTTTATATTATTTGATATATCATAGTATGTGAGATAATTAATTTTTAATTGTAATATCAGTTTATATTTTTCCTAATTGGTATATTTTTATAGCACAAAATATACAGTGTATGTATTGGTACTGGTGTATATATATATTGGTATGAAATTTTTCTGCGCTCAGGCTATGCTCTTCATTTGAACGCATTGTGTGCATTATTCGGTCAGATCCGCCTACAAATTGTAATCCTTATTGTTATCCCACTATGCTGTATTTGGGCTTACCGCTCATTTTATAGCTACTCTTTACAAAAGCTAGAGAAAAAGGATTACGAAATGAAAGATTACACCGATTCAATAAAAATCTATCTACGTAGCTTATTAATCTGATATTGACAGAATTATTACCCCCCAAAGATACCATAGCTATTACCTATAACTTGGTGTCAAAATAAAGATTGCAGTGAGGCTCGGCTCGATTTAATATTACTTTAATTGTAATTATCTGTACTTGATATATATAACAACGTTATATTTTCCTTATTACACTGTATTGTATACTAGCTTTACCCGTGACTTCATCTGCTTTATTAGTGATAATTGAGCTTTAATATAGCGTTATTTTGTTATTTATGGTCACTTAATAATATCCTTTAGAGCTATGAATTTTACGTTACATATCAATTTAAAAAAAACATTTTACGACGCCACATTGTCGATTTACATATTATTTAGATTAAACGGTGTTAAAAAAAAACGAAAACAAAATTCTAAAAATCTTTTATATAAACGCGTCATTATAATTTTTGATGAATTGGTTAAAAAGAAAAAACAACAAATACAAGCCAAAAGTGAATTTAAAGAAGGATAGTAAAGAGAAAATCAACTAATTGCTGGAGCTTGTGCCTGCTTGCAAATGCAATAGGTTTTTAATATAAAACCTTTAAGTGGGGGAAAGGAGTAAAACTTTCCAAGCACAGGACAGAGAGTGTCAAAAACTTAAGCACTTAGCGCCATGTATCAGAAGATGTGCAAACGTCAGGAAAGCCATCGGATTATGTTTCAATCCGATTGACTTGAAACACTAGGCCCGATCGACTTGAAGACGTGAGCCGTAAAATGAGTTCCCATCGGGCTCCGGCCTTCCGCCGGGGCGGCCGATCGCATACATCGATTGAATAAGCCGAATCGGCCGAAACGCCAAATCAATCGGCTAGGTTAGACGGGATCGAATTAAAACGGATGAATTTTTGCGTTTAGAGCTAAAGACGATATAGAGAGAAAAAAAGTTCCCTTTTAAAATGCTCAAATGAAATTAAAATTAAATTCTCTCAATACAATTAGCTATCTCTATCTGTACTAATAAATAAATATCATGACACATATCACACATTGCCCTCTGATCTTAAACTAGACAGAGTCTATTCTGTGGTAACTACATACACAACACAGACAACTGATATATGTACATGTATTTTAAATGCATACTTAGATATTTAATACAGAACAAATATCTCTGTTCATCGCATAAATATTTTGTCCTGGGTGGGAATTTAACTTACAACCTTTGGCTTTGAAGTGAGCTTCACAAGCCACTACGCCAACGGGCTGTTCAAAGAAAATTTGTTAAAAGGAACCTAAGTAACTTATAATATATTCCTTTTATAAATGTCAATGCGAATTCGGATTATTTTCGTTTATTTCTTTATACTTAGTAAAAATAGCAGTTGCCAAGGGCTGATATAAAGCTAGTAAATATTATCGCACCTTCAGCTCAGAACCAAGTTATTCCCGTTTTCTGGACTCAAATTTAATGTACATGCAAAACAAATCCGTGTTGCATGTACATTAAATTAATAGCGTACTTCACTAAGATTCTACAGCGAGACTTTGACTTATTGGTTCTATTGCTCCGACCGTTAACTAAACCGTTTTTAATGTCTATTATTTCGTGAAATTATTATTATGGGACTATTTCATCCCAGAGTGGTTGATATACATCAGCAATAGTAATCAATTGATCTCATGGGAATCCACTCGTTTCAGATAAATTTATTTTATCAAATTCACAAGTAAGATAAATTTATAAGATATATATTAAACAACGGCCACAATCGGCCGTGTGGTATCCGGCAGAGTAGAATAGACCACCCTCAATCTTACCGAGGTGTCGTAAGAGGCGACTAAGGTACAATAACCCGAATGCAAAAGAGGACATAGGAGAAGGATTGGTTGTTGGAAGATAGCCAACCATAAAATATCAACGCCGAGCCATGGGCGGCGGTTAAATAGCCCATCCGCGGATCCATTACGGATCGGTCAGCAGTGGCCATGAGGAATTAAATCCCCTCTAAAACTCTGACGTGGAAGGACCTGGGAACCCACCACGATTATATCCCAAGAAAATCACCTCATGAGACAAAAAACAAGAAAGTATGGTTTGTTGGACGCCCCGGCTAACACCCGGCGCCACCCGGTACCCGGGCCGAGTGGTGTGAAATCTGCTACCGAAGCTCCCGAAGAGATAGGCCACCAGGTCTCTAAAAGGAGAAGTGCTACTGGTGGAACAAAACAAACTGAAAATAAGATCTCAATACAAGCACAACATCGTATCGGTACTTGGAACGTGAACGGAATTCTCCATCCGGGAAAACTGATCATCGTTGATAACGAAAGGAAGAAGCATAACATCTCCATATTGGGAATCTGTGAAACTCATTTTCGCGGACAGGGCCATTTTACTACTACCACTGAAAGCACTCTGAACTTCTCAGGAAGGGATGACTCAAGCAGAAATGGAGTTGCCATACTTCTGCCACCATTTATGAATGGGTATGTCCTTGGGTACAATCCGGTGTCTGATAGAATCATCCACATGAAGCTGAACACAAAACCATGTCTTCTTAACATTGTGCAAGTCTAAGCCCCTACAGCACAGGCTCTAGATGAAGATGTTAACGAATTCTATTGCAGTCTAGAAAAGACACTTGATGACATTCCTACCCGACAAATGACAGTCATACTTGGCGACTGGAACGCAAAGGTTGGCAAAATGGAACCAGACTACACCATCAAAAACATCATCGGCAAATACGGTTTGGGCACAAAAAATGAGCGTGGTCAAAGACTACTGGAATTTTGCGTTAGTAGAAAATTAAGTATTATGAATACTCACTTCCAGCACCATAATAGACGCCTCTATACGTGGAAATCTCCAGGCGATCGTTATAGAAACCAAATTGACTTCGTAATGACAAATACCCGCTGGAAATCCTCCATAACGAATGTAAAGACCTTTCCCGGTGCCGATTGTGGTTCCGACCATATGCTGTTAGTCGCATTCATATCCCTGCGCCTTAAAGCGATAACTAAACACCTCCGACCAAAACCCTTGGCCTTGAATCCTACTGAGCGTTTAAACTTCCAAAACATGATTGAAGATAACCTCTCTGAGAACCTGTCATCACAGACGAGTAGCGCCGATACACTCTGGAAAAATTTGGAAACTACAATCAATGAGTCTCTAAATGTCATCGTATCAAAACGAAAGACGGACCAGAAGAGGACAATTTGGATAACAGACCAAACCTGGGAACTTATTCAACGACGAAAAACAGTCAAAGTGGGAGGGCTTCAGAACCCTGACGTAATGAAAGAATACTCAAGATTGTGCCGACTTATCAAATACAAGTGCCGCCACGACAAAAATACCTTCATTAATAACATATGTCGTGAAGTGGAAACTCATTCACTGAAACAACAGACTTCGGACCTTTTTAAGAAAGTACGCCTGCTAAGTAGAAATTTTAAGTCCAAATCATGGATCGTTGAAGATTTTGATGGCAAACTACTATATGATTTCGATGCAATTGCAGACCGATGGCGCTGCTATTGTGAACAGCTATATGGAAATCATACCACATCAAATTACACCCCCATAGACTGGGCTAATCTAGATCTGGAACCGAACATCTTACGATCGGAGATACTAGCAGCTATAGACTCCCTAAAAACTAAGAAAGCACCAGGACCGGATCATATAACAGCTGAAATCATAAAGACACTAGGTGAAAAAGGCATTGACACATTGCACAACATCTGCAACCATATCTGGCAGAATGGCGAGTGGCCTACGGCTTGGACTCAATCGATCATCATTCCACTACATAAAAAAGGTTCGACAAAAAAATGCGACAACTATCGCACACTCGCACTAATTTCTCATACAAGCAAAGTCCTACTTTACATCATCAATAACCGGATACGCTACTATCTTGACTGGCAGATTCCGCAAGAGCAAGCCGGCTTTGTAAAGGGAAAAGGCACCCGAGAACAGATATTAAATATCAGACAAATTGTGGAGAAATGCTACGAGTTTGACACACCAGTTATACTGTGTTTTGTCGACTATAGCAAGGCTTTCGACTGTGTCAACTGGGACTGTTTATGGAGAGTCTTGTCAGAATTGGGAGTGCCTCATCATTTAATTGCGCTCCTACAGTCGCTTTATCATAGCAGCAAGGGAGTGGTGAGGATTGGCGAGAGAACATCAAAATCGTTCAATTTTGAAAAAGGAGTCCGACAAGGTTGTATACTTTCACCCATCCTTTTCAACATCTACGGTGAATATATAGTGAGGCGTACCTGCGATGACTGGAGAGGGGGTATCACCATCGGTGGCCGTAAAATTTGCAATTTA
>DWHO01002238.1:0-13698 GCA_018247575.1 Eurytides lysithous rurik | reverse complement strand
GTTTTTAAAGAAAGTGGTATTCTGACGGTTGCCTCACAATATATACTCTGTAACATATTATTTATCCGAAAAAAATTAAATACTTTATTGAAATTTAGTGACAGACACGCGGTTAATACTAGAAATAAGAATAAGCTTGTAACACAAACAAAAAAAGCCTCGATATATGCACCTACATCTTCGAAACATAAATCTGAACTAGTTAATCGACTTACATGGAATGAGTTATTCACAGAAGATAGTCATATGTCCATGCCTGATATCGATCCCGGATATTCGTAGTCACTATAGCGTTGCGCGTTGCATAATAATGATTGTGATTACATTGCAAATTACCCAAATGGCGTTGTGCGGTCGCCGCGGGTGCTCAAGTCAATTCGAACGAAGGCCAAAATCAAAAGGTGTCCAAAATAAACATAATTAGACACGCAACCGCGAGATCTCGTTAACGACGGGGGCGTGTACCAGACTGACCATATAGCCAAGAGATCTTAAATGACACGCAGTCATTATTAGGTCTGTCACTTTTTAATATTCGTAAACTATTTTTAGTTTAGTTAGGAGACACTATTTCCAACGTTGCCCCCTTTTTTTTTCATTGCAACACAAACAGAAAATGTTTCTTCTTTCAATAAATTCAAAAAAACAGAGTGGAGTTAGTCTAGAGTAAGTTAATTTTTAGTGCAGTGCAGTAGATGTGCGATTCATTATTGTATGCATGAAATATTTGAGTTGCGATTCGAAATTACGATATAACGATGCTAATAACCAACACCGAGGCCTAAAAATTTTCTGAAATGATCAAATTGTATTGTATACTAGTCGAAGCAAATATATTATAAAACATTCATAAAAATTTCAGTTCAACTGCGATCAGAAAAACGTTGGTACAAAATACAATTTCTAAATGTTGTATTTCTTTTACTTCATTACAATGGGAAGGGTTTTTTAAAATGTCAAATGTTAAATTTCAATATGAGCTCGTCTTTCGCAACATTGAGAAGCAAAGGTGCCAGACGCTTACCAAAATCTATGTGATTTGACAAAAAAGTTAAGGTTTTGGCTTTTACGAAATATTTCTGGTAGGCGTCAAATGGCAACATTTGTACGAGTTCGATTTTATACGCAATTTTATCATAAATTTGAGCAAAATGTTACAAGTCTCTTAATGATCCTGTCTTACATAATTACATGACATTATAGTAATAGAAATTATAAAGCTGATTCTGCTGTACTTAAAAGAGGTACTTATACAAAAATATCGAGAAAATCTGCACAATGTGACATATTTTTTTTCCTAAAAAAAACTTCTTCTCCGACTGCTGAATAAAAGGTTTTTGACACTCAAAAACTTCTTACATTGTGTCTAACAGTGCAAAACCAAAGGTAATGAATTCCATTTCAGCCTCAAGACGGATATCAAAGATTCAAGAATTTTGAATACCCGTTTCGATCGATGCTTAAGAGCAATAGTTAGTGTATTATAAAGTTTTATGAATAATAGTACGTCTTCTACTCGGTCCTCACACTGACAAATCCTAGCGAATAGAGCAGACACGTTTTTTACTGCAGTTATGATGTCCTCGACTGAGGTCTTGAGAGCCACAATACATGTAATCGAAGATAGGACAATGAGTGTTGTGTGTGTTGGACCGTGGGTGCTACTTCCCCGGACAAAGTGATTCGTTCAATAAACAGAAGCTGTTACGAAGCACGTTATTGGTCAACAAAAACATTAAATTAATCATTATATTGCTTTAATAGTTTTAGAATTAACTCCCTCGTCCCTTTTAAATCAAACTTAAATTCGATCAGATTTAAATCAAATATATAACAGAAATAGGTTAAGAGGTGAGTTTTGAATAAAGTTGAAATTCATGTAAAAAAACTCGGCGAAGTCACTAAGAACGACTAGTAGTTACTTTAGTCGTCCAATTGAAAATACAAGCGTTTAATAAAACATTAAACAAAATTTCTGACTTAGTTATCGTATATCAACACGCGGCAATAAAACATGCGTCATGGAAATAAATTTATTTTTACAGATTGAAATTAAGTTGCTTAAATTAGAGGCCTACAGCTAAGCTAATATTATTTTACTTCGTTTAATAATATTCTGCGGCATTCCAAACATTCTCCGTTATGGATCGCGTGCAGTGTTTAACAATTTAATGTTACGGTTATTATTTTTCATGGACATCGTACGAATACCACTAACATTGTACCAAAATATAATTGTGATTTAATTAAACGAATTTTCTTTGACGTAAAGGGCTCTGATTTAAATATCTCGAAACTTATTTCGACATTACGTCCTAGATAAGGCGGTGACATTCTCACTTTGAACGATTCTATCAAGTTATTACGGGATGATTTCTTCTATTTACGAGAAAATAACACATTATCAATTGATAGTATTTTGCGAAATATTGTCGCCTTTTTTTAGTCAAAATAAAGTTTACAAACATTAATATAAAATACATAATAATTTTATTACTATACTATGGGATACTTAGTATTTTAATAATAATCTATCAAATAATATGTAGGCTATTATATGAATTAATTTTTTCTTACAAATCCCTTAAGCTCTCGCAACATGAAGAGTGAACACACACAATCTTTGGTTACTGTATTAGTTTGATTATGAATTAATTAGCTTACGATCACTCGTTTGTGAAGTAGGTGGCGGCGTATGATATACAAATGTTTCGAATCTTTGCATTTGTCCGTGAAACTTTTATGCTTCAAAAATGCCCTTATAACACAAGTAAGATTGAAAGTCATGAAAGGGGCGGTGTTTAAAAAATATAGAGATAGATGACAGCAGCACCTGCGACATACTTCAGTTATCACGATTGTTTATCGTCTTTATTCAAAGTGCAGTGGACACAAGCTCATGGATAATGCATATATTCAAACAATGTCGGCGCATCGCAGCGAGCCTGTGGAGAATAAGACGCGACGCGGGAATCGAAACAATCAGACGATAACAACGATCCGGCGTCGTGCAATGATAATCTACATGGCAAATAGCGTATCTGTGTGCAGAGTTTATTTGCAGCACACCGATAAGAAACAATCAAAGGCAGGAGAAATCAAAACAATGCAGGCGACGTGTGCAGGAGTGCCCTTGAATTGTAAAAAGATAATTCGACCCAATATCGTTGCTTATCACCACCCACCGGATAGTCACGATAAGTCCGCCAAATCGCAACAGGTCGCGTAACCGTTTCATTAATTAAAACGATTATGTCACTGACTGTACGTCAGTCATGAACCGATAGTCGTAAAGCGGATGTCAACATCATACGAACATAATACAAAAGAAATAATATACTCAATGTATTGGGTTGGCTTGAAAATTACTACTTACCAAAAACCGGCAAAACATTTCATAGGCTGAATAAGGCCTACTTTCATCTAACTGGCTTAAAAACAGATGAAGAAAAAAAGAGCAAATGATATTTCAGATGTAAGGGAATGGTGAACGTCATCGGAATGTTCCAACAGTAATCCATATTTACACAGAAATAGAAACCACAATAATGGTTACCTTCATCAAAAAGGGTCAGCGGGGCATCGGTGCTTAATGAGCCACCTCAAGTATTGCACTAATAAGTAATAAAAAAAATGTTAATACAAAAATATGTTTGGTGGTTTGTTCATTTTAAACGCAATAACTAGGAGCAACGGATGTTTTTGATATTGCTATCGAATATAACTAATATGGATGTGGCATGGAGTGACATTATTTTTAGAATAATGACATTAAAAAATAATTTAACACAAAGATCTCATTATTACACAAAGTAATGTAGCAAAACTATTAGCACAGATATTAGGATTCATTTTAAACGTATGGTTCTTAATTACGAACAGGCACATAATTTTATTAAGTGCCACCCCAGGACTGCCATTATCCTAGAGGTTGCAGTTGTGTTGTCACCTCTTAAGGAGATGGCTTCGTCCTTATTTCACATAAACCAAAAGAAGTTTCTTGAACTTTAACACTCTGTTAGGCCATGGTTCTTCTTGGAGAAGCCAACCCATGTTTTTCTGATTAATTACTTTCGTTCTCCCAATCTTAATGGAGTGCTATCTATTTCATCGGTTGTTATTAAGGAACGAAATGAAATCGATTTGATGCAACTATATATGTTTTCTATATAAAAATCATAGAAATATTTATATTCCAATTTAGTTTTATCATGTATTCAATATCAAATATTTCCTAGATGAATCGCAGATGCAATAATAAAATGAAATTTAAGCCAACCATCAAACGGAATTACAAAAACTCCTACTTACATATTATAAAACAAAATTGAATTGTCTATCATCTTTAAAACTTAAAAAAAAACTAATTGAAACTTGTTAGTTTTAGCTATGACAATATACCGCATTAATGCTTGCCTAAATAATAGATTGCCCAAAGAAGTTATTTTGACTGCTTTTTAGAAAAAAAGTTATATTTATAATTATTAAATTTTCCAAAATTTTGAGACTTTTTACACGATATTATAAGTGCATATATTAATATGTGTATTCACCTCCTCCTCTTCTATATTTGTAATAAATATATGCGGTATACCTATTTTGCCCAAAGCAGTCATATGCCAAGTTTCAGTCTTTCTAGTGTTAATAATGAAGAAAGCAAAATGAAATGTCATAATAATAATTAGCACGCGTCTAGTTGCAACGTCAATAGATGAAGACACTTGTGAAAAAGTTATATCGAGAAATGTGGTAAAGATGCATCGTGTCACGCGCCGACAGTTGGCGAGTATATATCTCCTTTGTGAAGTCCGTATTTTATCATTACATTTCAAACCGCAAACTAATGAAAGGAATCATTTCATTATACGAAAATGACGACTATAACAGCCATTTTAAAAAAAACGAATCCACGGCTTTTGAACGCGTCTTAAATCGCACTACATAACTTGTATATTTATTCGATAGAGAGATATTGATGGCCCGACAGACCACCTGTCTAGAATCCAATAACAAATTAAATTAAATTCAAGCACAATTAGTTTATTCTTATAAAAATTTTAAGTCTACGTAAACTATGGCATAAAGACGTTTAAACGTCTGTCTGTGAACTGTAAAGTTTTAAAACAGTCGAGAATTTAAAAAAAATATAATCCATAAATTTATTCAAAAACTGTTCGTGTTTGCGTAAACACAAGTATTACGATAACAAGACTTGTCGACATTGTTCTAATTGTAAATCTCCGACGTTTTCGATCTTTTAAACTATCCCGTAAAAGAATTCTCCGGGACAAAATGACTCCAGGGTTAAACAATATCCATATCTGGCTATGACAATGGATAAACAATCGCATAGAAAATCTTATGGAACGTAATGTTAGAAATCTCGAAGTCATCACAAACTGCACGAATATTTTTTCTTTTATTTTTTTATTCGGTTCTTGCCAATGTTACGCTTTGAATAATTCCAAAATGCCTAAAAGAAGAGTTAAAACGTTTACTGACGGGCCTCAATTTTTCAATCGCCCTTAAAGTTTACGATAACACAACAGATATCTTTAGGAACCATATAACGAAATCTCAAAATTTTTGGCCATAACGCAAGTCGCCTACAAACCAAAGTCATGATTTCCCAAACTGGTGGATGCCAGTAAATAAAAAAGGTAAGCGGCAAAATTTAGTTTTAGCGGCATAATTTAAATACAAAATTTATGTTAAAAATAAAAACCACTCTTTTTAATAGCGATTAACATTTTTTTTGCCGCCAACACACTTGCGTGAGTGTGTCTATGTTTAGTCACAACAAATTAGAAATACATACATAATTTTAATTCATAATTAAATAAAAGTCTTCAATAAGTGACAGAACAACCATATGTCGAAATATATTTGATGACCGTTTGGCGCAGATGCTAAGCTATCGGCTTCGGCGTCGCAGGTCGTGGGTTCGATTCCCACCCGAGGCAAATATTTGTACGAACTACAAATTTTTGTTTCTGATCTGGGCGTTTGTCCGCGTGAAATGTATGTACGTAAAACGCCCTTGTAACACAAGATATTTCTATCTTACAATAGCGGCAGCCTTTTTTTTTTAAAAATTATGTGTTATATAATAATTACAACTCAAGTGTGAAACTTTGACATTTTGTATGCTCCTACAGTCTACAAACTGAATTTAAAAAATCCAAATGAAAAAGTTTTAATAACATATAATCACAGTTGTCAAAAATACGATTTTGTCAGTCAGAAATTGTATTGTTATTGCAGTTATAATTAGTAAATAGTAGAATTTTATAAAATAACGACAAAAAACACTTAAAACATGGGGTATGTTTTAAGTGTTTTTTTGTCATACACATAATCTAAGATAAATTAGAAAAAAAATTGTAAATATACTTCTAAAAAGCCGAAATGGATGTATGTCGTATTAATGAAAACGAATTTACGCCATACCGTCTCGCACTAATGTAAAGTATTCGAAATGCCATCAAAATAAACCAAAATTATGACATGATCAAATCCGTAAATCATATTTCTTAACAATCATTGCATACTAATACAAGATATCATTAAATGCTAATTATTAATAAATCTAACTGCACTAAAAAACCATTATTTCAATTAATTATAAATTTACTATATAGTAAATATTTATAATGAACCAACAAAATTAATAAGTTGTGTTATTGTTTCAAAAATAGGCTAAGGGGTGGCTTATTTTTGCTGGAGTTAGCGGAGACAATACTTTTTAAGTTTGACACTTAATACTTCAGGTAACTGTTAAAAGATATAAATATTTTGATTTTTTACTATTTCAATGTTACAATTGACGAGTTCCATGAGCAATTTGATTAAAATATTCACAACTTAAGTGAGTCACCCTCTGTCTAAGTGTTGGGATGTGCTATCATTCAACACTTGCAAATCGCAAAACAAACTATAGCTATGTTGAGTGACACATAATTAAATGTTGTTAAAACAAATTAGCTGCTACACTCAGACATTGATTGGTTCTTAATTAAGATTGATTTTGTGAACCTGTTTAATTGAAAAAAAACTTGAAACTACTAATTTCTAAAGGGAACATTCAAATCAAATTTAAAATGGGCTTATTGATGGCTTAGTTCGTAGTTTACACCAAGAGTTGGAAAAATATGTGCATTAATATCTGTGCCATAAAACATAAATGTGAAATATTTTAGATGTATTTGCTTTTTGTACACAAAAGGCAGAAAAATGTTTGTTCCAACAATGCAAATTGTGCCTTAATCCTAATACTGCATTGTTTTTCATATTGGTCTGATTCCAAAAGTTCTACAGAATGACAAATATTTCATGAACACCAAAAACAGGACATTGAATAAACACAGACACCAATGAAATGTGCTGTGTATCTAAAAAATCTATATGTCATTAAACACAAAATGTTAAAAAAGTTATTAGAATTATATATATATGCTATTATATAGTAGTAGTCATAAATACATGCTGTTTTTTTTTTTTCAATTTATCTGAAGTATATCTAATGACAGCTATAAGTTTCACTCTTTAAAAAGTTTAACTGTAAGTTTTCTAACTCCCACCAGCCTTTTCACAGGTTCTATACCTAATAATGCTATTTACAATTTTTAGAACTAAAAGTGTTAACATCAAACCGAAAAGAAAATGAACAACCTACAGAATTTAAAAGACAGATCAATACCTACATTCAATACTAGGCTAACTCAAATTTTGCCATATAGTGCTTATTAGAGGGATCAAGATATTAATCCTAAAACGAAAGTATAAAAATATTCAAGTCTCCAGAACTTCATTTGAATTTTAATCTCATTTACTTAGAACTTAAAAAACAAATTTTCAATCTCATTCTGTTTGAAATAAATTAAAAATTCACTGTAACGCAATATGTAAAGTTTAAGCATTGACATTGTCTCAAACATTTGAATGACTCATCAAATGAAAAATAAAGGAACAGACACAACAAGATAGACCTGTTCCTGATAACTTACGTAATTATAATTTGTTTATTTTTATATGTAAATTAAAAATGCATTTGTACTGCACTACTTGTGTATGTATATAAAACTTAATGTAAGAAATTAGTGATGATTAAAAACTTAATCAATGCAAATACTTATATAAATAAATGTTTAAACCTTTTTATCTATTTATTCACAACTTTTGCTTTTATTCTCTGAAATATTTAATCACAATGTGGAAGATTAGTAAATTTTATTGTATGTACAACAGATTTAATTTTAGTTAGAATGTATATATAAGAAATGCCATATGCATATTTAATGTTTATTTTTTTTACACAATTAGTAATGTAATACCCATTTCCTTTTTATTTTTTCGTTTTACATTTTTACATGCATTTAGTTTTTTCCTTTCTTATGTCAAACATATGATAAGCGATATTTGAAACATTTAATGTTTTGCTTAAAAGAAATATGACTGCAAAACATTGAAAATGAATAAAATAAAGGCATCATGCATTTATATATCACTAGAAACAACAGGTAGACAATTATTTTAATATTCTTATCAACAACAAAGCATTTTGTAAAATAAATAGAACCAACAAAAATATATTAGTAAGAAAAATAATTTCAAAGTGTTAATATACATTTATGTACACAAATATCCTATCAAAAAAAATATTAAACTCTTACCTTAAAAGAACTGTGAACTAAAGTCTCATCCAAATCAATGACCATACATTTTTTATGCATATCTTGATGTCTCACTGGTGGTAACAATGGGCGTGGTGCATGGTCCGACATGACCAGCAAGGGGGGTGAAGCCCGACCATCGATACTGTTCGCGCCATTGCTCCCAGGCGGTCCCTTGCCTCTACCACCTCGCCAACAGCACAGAAGGGATCGTAAGAACCCTCCGCCACCACTGGATTTTTTATTGCCCAGAGGCGTGGACCCCGAAACTGGGGTACCATCTCCATCGTTATGCTGACCACTAGGCGTCGTTCCTAAAACAATCATTTCACGTGAACTTGTCGTTACCCACAATCAAGTATAAGAATTTGACAATCTATCACAGGATAGCAGTGTTCAAGGTTGCTCCTCAGAACGTTGGCGCGATTACACGTTCTATTTGTTTACCTCATGTTATTTTACCGTCACAATTGAATATTTCAAAACTTTGATATTGAACATGACACTTTTTTTACTTGCTACACTTGAATTATATTTTTGCATCACTGAGAGGTAACATTATACGCTCCAATTCGATGGCAGTAGGTAACAGGTGTAACTCGGCTTAGATTTACCTCTGTCGGATCCATAGTTGTTTAATTGTTCGTCATCCCGTGACACTTGAGTTATAATGGACGATGCGTCCATTTAAACATTTGTTTTTGGCCCTAATACAAACGGCAACGGAGATTTTGTAAAATTTTAACACCATAAAACTATTTTTTATCTCCCTTCTATCTTACAAAATGGCAGGCAGGCTCTTAGCAAATACCAACTACGAGTGTAGCCAACGTGAAAACAAAAATAGATGTTGCATCTCTTTTTAACTTATGTGTTTCTATAAAACATAACCAGAATAACTGCTAATGCTGCGCTTACGAGGTTGTCCTACTTGTCAAAAGCTCTAGCAACAGCCAAAAATAGTCGGTATTAATTTAAAAATTCAAAATACAGATTATTGTTTTTTCCTTAAACAAAAAAGAAAATATCTTTTCAAAAATATAAAAAACAAAACTGAATTACAATTAGCATGCGAGTCACTGAGATAACTAATAGATATTTTCTCTACTATAAAATCAAGTTAAAGGGGTTGATGAGAGATAATGATATATTAATAACAACAAACATATTCCACGAACTCGATTTCAAATAACGCAGCAATATACGCTTATTCCCTTTTATTTCTCTTCATGTGTTATCTCGTTATTATTAAAGAGACTTTTATTACAATGTTTAATTTAATTGCGAAGTAACTGACCATAAAAAAGCTTCTGGTTAGATTTGAAGCCTCCATCCGATAGTCACACTCATTAACACGAAGGGGGGACACGATACGATCTAGAAGTCCTTTTGAAAGATTTGCAGATCCCTGCTTCAATCGCAATCAATAAAGAGGGAACTACAGTATTTTAAAAATATAATTGAACAATATAATTTCTTTAAATAACTTGTCTTTAGTATTTGTTGAAAGTAGGTCTTTAACATCGAGTAATTCATATGACGTTGTAGCTTTTATGAATCATTTTATTAGTACTTCTCTCCAATTTTACATTTCACCTGAGATAGGTCTGCTGAAGTAAAATTATAAGAAACATCAGTGTTAACAGCCAAAGATATTTCATATCAGAATTGTAAATTTAAAATATTTATAAAAAACACGTATCAAATAAATACTACCATAAATATTTATAAATTAATGTTAATATTTGGTATGAACTTGTTATTAAAGAAAACCTTATATAAGACGTAATCGATTTCTAACCGATTTAACGTATTATCATTTTCGTAATGCTTTGTTGACTGTCTACGATGATTATTGAATTTAAAATCGGTATAGTCTGTAAGTATTTGCTTCTTCAATCAACAGTCAATATTAATATGAAGATGGCATGTAGCTTATGGTGATTTTTTTTAGATTTTTTCGCATCGGAATAAAACTAAATCATAATTCTTAGAAAATTAACTTATGTGTAAGAAGAAATGTATAAATAAGCATCGAGATTGAGAGAAGCTATCTCCTAATATTCAGTTTTTGTTTAAAAATCATAATATCGCGAACATGTCACAGAGGGATCCTGGGTCGATCCCAAATCGTTGGTTAAATTGTCCCCAACACGCTTCGGGACTAATAGCCAACACTTTCCTTGCATTCAAGACGCCGTTAGGATCCCACTTTGATAGTAAAGTTTTGCCTAAATATAGGTTTACACCATCCAATTTGTTTTCTAACGCGAAAAAATTAAAGGTACGTACAGTGGTTACTACGTGTCAGCTGTTTTCTGTTTTATATTAAACCTGTCATCAAAACTTGCAAAAAATATAGTTCAAAATAGTATTCATGTATTTATTTTAAACTGTTTTTTATATTAACATGTTTTCTTTAGTTTTTATATCAATGTTGAATACATGTTATAAACTACACAACATAAATTATGTTGTAAAATATTTGAACAATACACAAATATCCAAAAAATATGTTGAATGTAAGGCCTAATTTTGAAACTGTTTTTGATAGTTGTCAATATCACATTAAAAAAGCAAGGTAGCCTGTACAGGGTAGTACCACATAATGATTTTACGCTAAGCAGTTGTGTCCAAGAGAGTGAGATGTACCATCTCATATCTTTGGGTAACAAGAGTAGAGTGAGGCCAAGCAATTATGACCTACTATGTAGTTCAAAAGTAGAATATATCTATTTGTCTTTTTAATGCCCAAATTTTTGTATGGATGTTTGTATTATTTTTAATGGTATTTATATGTATTTTTTTTTGTACCTACTAAAAATATTATTGTATGATAAATTTATACGATAGCTATTTAATATACTAACTATATCAATTGAATTTTGTATAAGTTTACTTATATTTATAGTTGTATTTTGTTTTAATATTTTAATATTTTTTTGTAGATAAAGCTAGCTCTATGGATTGACCTTACCAATACTACAAGATTCTATAATAAAAGTGAAGTGGAGCAACATGGTTGCAAATATGTTAAAATGTCATGCCGTGGTCATGGAGAAACACCAACAAAAGAACAAACAAGGTAATGATTGTAGATTATTTATTTTTTGTTTTAGAAATGTATCACTGAAACTTGTTATGCAATGAACTGCCAGATGTGCGTGAGTAAAATACTCTGAGGCTGACTTAATTAAATTTTAAAAAATTTTTGACACTACAATTGCTCTTCTTCTACAATTTGCACTTGTTACAGCTTGTTCTACATTACAGCATTTAATCAAAAGACCTTGGTTTTTGTTTACATTTTCATAAGAGAAAGAGCTTAAAAGTTAATTTTCAAAAGGGTATAGATAAGAAAGCACATTTTATTATAAAATACTATTAAGCACACACTACTTAACCTTTAACATACCAATACTATGATATCGAAAAAAATTAAACATTTTATTACTTTACTACATTGTTATATTTACATGTATAGTGCCATGTCCATAAAAAATAGCAGGACTCGGTGGAATGTAAACTTAAAATACATACTGCTGGATTGTTAAGGATTGAATGGTAAAACATGACATAGACAATATGGGATTTGAGACCACATAGATTTGAAGCAAGTGATACAGAAGTTTTGTGTTATGAATTGAATTCTTTTTTATAGAAAACTCAAACAGAAAGTCTGCCTGGCATAAATAAAAATGTCTAATGACATAAAAGAGCTTGACTGTATACTATATAGGGACGTTTTAGTCATCAAAAGTTAAATACCAACAAATTTTTTTAAACAAATATTTTATTGACATCCACAGAATTTTAAGTTTGACTGCTACAAGATTTGCAATATTTCAGATTCAATAATAGATCAGGAAACCAAAGCTTACTTAAGATGTATAATATTCTGCTATGTGATTAAACTAATAGAGGAAATTAATTCACATTTGACCAAGTTTTTCGGGATTTTCTCTCCAAGTTCTCTAGTATAATTTTAATTTCAGTTGATATTAAAGAATATTAGAAAAAGCTGTATGACTTCCATTGTTCAAGACATTATCTTGATCACATTAACAAAATCCCCATATTTAAAATATGATATATTATGTTCCCACATACATTTTACGTTCAAACTGACATTGATGATTTCCATAACGCAATTGCTAAAATAAATTGGAACTTAAACGCTATACACGATTGGTTGTTGCGCTATGGTGTATCAGTCAACCACAATTAATGTCAAGCTATGTTGGTAGGTAGTGCAAGACTAATGGCTAAAGTCAATTTCCCAAGTCTGCCTTTAGTCAAATAAAACAATTCAGTCATTCCTTTCTCAAAAGAAGTAAGGTCTTTGCTACCTTAAGAATTCTCTATCATTTGAAGAATTTCTTACCTCTAAAGACCAAACTCATGCTCGTGCAATCCCTTGTATTATTTATTATAAACTATGCAGATGTGTGTTACCTAGACTTGAACAAAGAACTTCTATATAATAGTACAAGAGCGCCTGTACAATGACTGTATTAGATACACTTTTGGACTTCGTAAATATGATCATATCTCTCATTATCGTTCTCGTCTTAAATGGCTTCCTATTCAACAAAGGCGAAACTCTAGTTCTTTTGTCGGTTTTATATGACTCAACTTCCCCATCTTATCTTAAGATCATTTTTAGTACCTCTTGTTTAATAACAAAAGAGATCTTCGCTCTTCTAATTTAAAAATTACAATTCCTAAACACATTTCTAGTTTCTTCGGTAACTTCTTTACTGTTCAGGCTACACTACTTTGGAACTCCTTGCCTGAGGATATCCACAGGCCCCTGATAGGGCCTCATTTAAGCATTTAATCCGCAAACTCTAGTCAAGCAAGATTTAGTGTGTTTTTGTGACAGATGTTGACTTGGTTCCAGACAAATATTAATATTATATGTGTGTATGTATAGGGATATATATTTATACATAGGCTGATATTTATGTATCCGGAATACAAAAATGTAACAAACATATATAATTGAAAATGGTTTTATTGCTTT
>DWHO01002237.1:0-13701 GCA_018247575.1 Eurytides lysithous rurik | reverse complement strand
GGTGATCAGCCCGTAATGCCCTAATCCAACTAAGAAACAACAACACAAAGTCATTGCCCTCCGCGGGATTTGAACCCCCGACCCCCGTTTTGTAAAGCGCGAGCCTATACCACTAGACCACGGAGGCAGTTTTTATTATTATTATTATTATATTTAGAAATATAATAATAATAATTAACAAAATTTTGAAAGTGATCTACGAAGAATTCTTGAGGATTTCTGTTTTTCCAGAAATTCCTTATCGTAATCTTCGAATCGAAAAGAAAAATAATTAATGCGCTTTAACCGTTACTCAGTTTAATATAAACTAATAAACTATTTTTATATATAACAATAGCTCATACTGTATTCTATCACAATTACCTATAATTATAAATAAAATTTAATATTATTCTAAAATTCACATTTTTGAGTACAGAGACATCTATATAAATATAAGCGTATCTTGCGAAATATGTAGTAATGGTTGTTCCACATAACTTCCACAGATGGTACTGTGATAGCGTAATATAATACTAATAGAAGGCTATATAAAATAACTCCATATTTTCTTTTTTCAACGATTATTCAATTATATATTTCTTATTATATAAACTCAAATATATTAACACAATATATCGTAACCGACAATTACATGTCAATGTTCAGTGTTGCTATATTAGGTACTATTTATTCCATAGACGTGCAAAATCTATCAGGTGAACAAAACTTTTTGAAGAGAACAAAAGAAATATAAGTTAAAAGACACTTTTAGAAGCAATAAATATCTGATTTTATTATATAAATAAGAACCTTTTTTAGTTAATATTCAAAGCAACTCATTTATTATGACATCAACACAGTGCCGATAGAGTGATTGTCTATGATATTTCAAAATGGCTTCTTGTAGTAATGTCCTATCCGGATTTTATTTTCTTTGTTTACCATAAAATATGTTTTACATTTACATTTATTGACTCTAAAGTGACATTATAAAATGTTTATAGATATACCAATCCTAAACAGTTATTTGGATTCCTATGAGTGCGTGATTTGACATAAAACAAGTGATACTTGTTTCACCTTGTAAAGAGAAAATGGGGAACTGTTTTAGTAGCACAGGAGAAAAGGATTCTAAAAGTAAAAATGAAAGGACCAATCCGCATGAAGAAGACCCGAGACCTTTTCACACACCAGTGCCTACACCGCCCCCGGATCCAATAAGATCTACCGTAAATCAAGGGCCTGATACGAGCGAAATCCCTCCCACTCGAATATTCGTGGCCCTGTATGATTATGACGCTAGAACCGATGAGGACTTAAGTTTTAGAAAGGGTGAGCACCTGGAAATACTCAATGATACACAAGGTGATTGGTGGTTAGCTAGAAGCAAGAAGACCAAACAAGAAGGCTACATTCCTTCGAACTATGTCGCCCGCCTGCAGTCGATAGAGGCCGAACCGTGAGTAATCATATCTGTTTTTATGCAATCTTTTCAACAGTGAGTGGTTCCTGTGCGATTTCTTTTCCTTTACGTGTTCTTATTAACTACACTCGCGTTTCAACCGCTTTTATTTATTCGATTAGATAAACAGTCACACGGTCTTATCGCCCATAATATAATCGGAACAATATTTGCTTTCACTAATTTGATAAACGTAAATTATTTACGATTCTGATACAATTACAATAAATTTGTATTGAAACATTTACGTAAAACAATATATCCATGTACAGTTTTGCAAGTTTGAGGTTTACTGAGATAACATGAGTGATTGATAATACTAAGGAAATGTGATTCATTCACTTATGAAGTGAAAGTTATTACTGTGTGAAAAATAGATACATAGTAATTTCTCTAGATGACAATTTCTTTGTTGGTAAACAACTAAGAAGTATAAAAGGTCTTCTACTATATTTAAATGAATGTTATAATTACATACATTATAGTTATACAATTTTAATATGATGTAGATTAACATCAAAGCAAGTTGAAAACCGTATATAAATATTTACATTTTTCTGGAAGTCTAAATTAAATTAAGCTGTTGAAACATAAGATATTAGATGGACTAATTAATAAAAATATTACATATCTGTATATCAATTTTACTAAAAGATTTCAAATTAATCCCTTTATTCATCCAAGTTATCATTAAAAGGTAATTTATTGATATCCCATACTAATTTGTTTTTAGAGATGCAATCTGATATTAAATAAGTACAAAATATGTATATAAATTGTCTATTGACTTAAACTATGATGACTGTACTTTAAGTCAAAACTACTTTAAATATATGAAAAATACTTTAAGTTAATTGATTAGATTTAAATAATCACACTTTGCTGATAATATATGATATTGTAAGTAAAGAATATATATTACAAGTAAAGAATGTTTACATTACACTACTAAACACATTGTAGAGAACTGATGTATAAACAATTTGCAAAGATGTTATACAATTTCCATTCATCACTTCAACAGAAGACATTGATTAATTATTGAGTGTGTCTTTATTTATTTCTGCTGATTAAAATTCATAAACTTTTAATTGTAGGAGAATATTTACCAATGTTAATTATCATGTTAAAAACAAATGATTTAATATCTTCTCTGTTAAAAAAATACTTTGTACAGCAATGAGCTAAAGCCCTAAGGATTATAAATTTGATTGTACATAATATGTTTTGTATATATTATTTCAAATTCAGGTATATTTTCTGACCTCTGAAACTTGTTAGTGTTTCCTTATTTGAGGAACAGACTGAAAATAATTATTATTTGAAATTCTCTAAAGTAAACAACTGTTTGTACTCAATGACATGTGATAATCATAAAATTACTGACTTTCATTACAAAATGTAAATTTTAAAATAGTTTCCTTACCTAATAAGTACAATCAAATCCTATATTGAATATATAGTTCTAGTTTATATCTGTTATTTTAAATTGTATACATTTTTACTCATTAACTGTGGGCAGCAACTTGATAAAATATTTTGAAATTTATTTTGTTTTTTTTTTATTTAAAAGTTGATCTAGACCACTTACAATAGTTAAAACCTTTTTCAAGAAATGGGCTAATATGATAAAGGCAAATATATAGGTATATATTAGTTTATATTGTGTACACATATTATATCTTATATTTTAACATATTATATTACACAACCAAAACTGCCAATTGATTGAGATATTTATTCATCATCACAATTACAAAAGGATTAAAATTCCTAATCATTACTAAAAATAGAAGTTGTGTATACTAAGCCAAATATACTATCTGTTTTTGATGTGAGCAGTTTCATGTTTTGTTTACAAACAATATCATTTGGCATGTTTGACTTGCACTTACAAAAAATAGCATTACCAATTTATTTTATTAAACTTGCTGACTAGGTGAGCCACTCGACCACCTGATGGTTAGCAATGTTTTCCATCTAACCATCTAAACAATATCACTCCACCAGCACTCCTCACCTGAATTCATGAGGATGCGTGTCTCTATTCTGGAAGTCTAATAATTTTGTATAAAAATATAGTGTCGCACTTTCCGAGGATGGCTCCGCAAAAAGCCTCAAACTGCAGAAAGTTTCGTCGGTGACAAAAACCTTTAAAATTTAATTATTTATCAGTTGATCGTTTTTATTATAGCCTAATAGGGCCAAGTGTGTCCGGACGTGATATGTGAGTTATATCATTCGACACTCGACCAAGCCACGGCTAGATGTCGAATCGTACGCGCTTTCACGCAGCACAGTGCTTACACCTCGTTTAGATTAGAACGCTATTACAATAATAATTACAAGCGCAGTTTACAGCGATCGCTTCTGTTGCGTAAGCCGAATTAGAGCCGGCAGCTGTCGTGTTTAGTGACGGTCCTAATCGGTTTTATTGGTAACTCGATATTTTAGTATTCGAATAATAAATATTCGAATCGGTACTCGGAGATAGGGACCCGCGTTGGTAACGCATTCATGCAAGTGTTCTATTTTTTGGTCGAATCTGTTGCTTCTTTTATTTGAGCGCCGTCGTTTACTTCACGGTAGTATTACCTATATACGTGTCGTCATAATAGCATAGTGTATCTCACAATTAGTTTAAAACTAGCGATTAACTTATTATACACTGAATAATATAGTTCTTTGACATATAAAATTAGACAAATTGTGTTTTTTATGTGTTATCTAATTTAATATATTTTTTCGTGAATGACGTATAAAAATTTTAGATTTCCGCAAATCTCTTCAATATAAACTTTAACTTTGCCACAAGATATTCTCCTTCGCGAGTCCAATAGGCTAATATGAGGACAAAGTTCTCTCTTCAAGTATTAATACATTTCTTCAAATTCCGTTAGGTGGCTGTCTTGTGTGTAGTATATACACAATGTGGATGTCATAAGTACTCGAATTCCAGCACTAATGTACCCAAATAATGTATTTCCGGTACTCGGGTAGTCACACAGTCGGCCTGACTCGTCCCATCACTAGTTGCGTTAGAGAATTTGCGAGCGAAAGTAGGCGGGCCACAACGTTGCGGTGTCACTCTCAGCTAATTTTAAATGTGGTAGATTCACTGCCGCTTCTGCCGTCGCCCGAACGCTCAGAAGAAGCAGGGCTTCGAGGGAAGCCGATCCAGAAATATAAATATTTTTTTAATTACACGGACGGCGTGGCGGTTTCAGTGGTCACCTTGATAACTGCTATTGCGCACCGTATTGTGGCTTCGATCCCTATAAACACTGCCGGTCAAAAATTTGAGACCACTAAAAAGAACTTTCGTTATTAGTGAATAGTTTTGCACAATATTGGTGATAAAAAGTAGTCTGCACAGTGCTTTTGTGGGAAGAGCTCGACCGAAACGTTCGGGAACAATGTCCGTGTTCACAGCACGCCATGTGGCATGCCTTACAAGAAAGCTGGAGGAATATCTCGCAAGGGACTATAAATAAATAATTGCTCCCATGCCAAGATTGGTGAAACAAGTCATAAAATGCAGAGGAGAATATTTTGATGATAAATCTGTATAAACTCTCTTGTGTGTTTTCCTTAGAACATTGTATTCGTAAAGACTTCATGTATTTTTTAATTCTAAATCTTGTGTACAATACAATATAGCGGTCTCAAACTTTCGACCGGCAGTGTAGATTCTGATCCACAAATAATTGTTTCGAGACTGAGTGTAATTTTTGCGTCCGTGACTTCATTTTTTTTTTTAATTTAGGAGAGGAGCGAGTGACATTATGATAGTAAGTGACACGTCTACGTAACAATACAATACCAAACAGAAGCTGTTGGCGTGTGGCCTGGTAGCTCAGCGGTATGCTCGTCACCTAAAGATTTAAAATGTCATATATCTATGCCTAGTTGTTACATTACATTGCCCTGCAACCCGAAACACAATGGTGCTCACATATTTGCTTGGCCCAACGGCAGAATAACGGCAATGTCTAATAATGGCAATGCCGTACCTTAGTAGCAATCACTTGCAAATTTTCAGGAGGCGGTAATAAGCGTTTAAAGTAACGAATCACTGTTGCGGTGAAAAAAAAATTTGATACTCATATACTCATGGACACCGAAAACCTTACACTCGTCTTTTGGGCAGTCGTGCAATGACGAATATTCACTACCATTTGACTAATTTTACGTATCTATTGCGTGTTTATATCCGAGAACCGAGATGTGCCGATGAGTTATGTTATGATTGATTTGGTACGACGCTCTTCCTACTTCATCATCGGACGTCCGACGCCGAACGCGCAACTCGATGTCTTCAAGCCTCCGACATAATATTTGACCGATGCGAATGTCTGTTTACGTAACCGGTAAGAAATAATTTCACTTCGAAAATATTATTAATCGAATCCGTTCAACGGTCGTGGATAAGAACGTGATACTAGAAAAAGCTTTAATTTATCTTAATATAACTTCGCATGTGCGTTTGATTGATCATTGACAAAAAAGAGAATTATTACTTGTTAAGTAACAATTTCGATTTATCGCTCCGAAACCACGACCGCTATTTTTACTCCCTGACTTGCTCAGCTAGAATTATATATTTTATAGACACACATACGATAGAGCAACTTCTATATGCGAGAATATTAAAACAGATATATAACATTCCACCGGTGCGTTCTGTAGGAGAATCCCGGAGCCGCTCCAAACGCACTGTGTTTTTAGCCGAGCGTTAGTAGAAAAGGTCAAGTAACTACATGTGCACTAACCGGTCATATCCGTAACATTTAGCTAGCTAGCATCTTTGTTATTTGTAGGACTTCTACTTTTAGGTAGAGCGTTACTTTGTCGAGAACACTGCGAAAATCTGCAAAAATCATGGTAAAGTAACTTCTTGCTTCGTTACACAACACACTAAAGCTAAATTATATTATAAGCAAAATCAGGGCGAACAATGATGTAGTAAATATAATAAACTTTATCAAGGATAAAAAAGTTGTTTTATAGGACAAATTTAAAAACCAGAATGTTGTGCAACGAAGTACGTATCATTTTTCGCACCGTTCCATTAAATGAAATGTATAAAAATGACTTGAGTGTTCTTAGTCAATTTGACATTGACATTAAGAACTGTCACCCGTAAAAGCTGTCGCAACCTGTCGCGCTTATTCGCAGGCTTTTTGGGAAAAGCCAAACTCAACGTGTCTCATCCCAGCATCGTGCGATTCACACTTTTGATCGAATGAATCACCTCCGCCCTTGCCGAACTTCCTCCACTCGTCGATAACGTGATACGACCGCAGCGGGGACGGCTCTGTGTCGCATCAGGAAATCGGTCTATGTATCTATTACCAATAGAACAAACCACTCGTGAAGGACAACTATGCAACCGATGGAACCGATAGGATGCAACCATGTATGCGAAGTATCTTTGTATTGCTTTACTTTGTAATGGACCACACAGCGGCGCGGTCGCGATCGTATTTGATTCGTCTGTATGTTCAATTTTTTCGAGGTAATTGAAGATTTCAAAGTACTTCTGGCCGTCTAGTGGTCGAAATTAAACCGCATATTGTTGACCCTTTAGGATTGAATTTTATTTGATTTAAGTTGACAGAATGTTTTACTTTCGTTTGTGTCCGATTTGTCGGAAAAATTTCCCGAGAAATTTGTTGAACTTCATGACAAAGAAATGCATTCGTCTTATGTTTCTGGACTGGAGCGTAATCCAATCCCAAGTAGAGTTCAGAAAGTTTTAGTTTCTTCAAAACTGAATGCCCTCTGTACTGCAACAAGCTACTGAATTCAAACAGTTAGAGACTACTTCGATTAATATTCTTACAACTGTTTTCGGTGAAGGTATCTCGATGATGTATTCGGGCCATTTTCAGATTACTCGCGTTGAGAAAGCACTCTTTATCTTTTAATAGTTAGACCTTAATTCATCGTTGACCCAAACTTTCTGTTATGCTGAATGATCAGTGATGCCAAATGATAAAATTTATTTCTTTAAAAGAGACTACGACTAAACAAATATGATATAGACTTGTAAACTAAAGTAATATAGATTTGTATTTAAATAACATAAATTTATTATCATTTTCAATTTGGCGTAGTGCCTACAGTTCATTTTTATGGAATATGTTTCAAATAGAATTTAAAAGTCTTTTTGAAAATAAATTTTTTAATGTTCTGTAATTTAAAAAAAAATGTTCAGTGACGGTCTCATTTGTTTGTTATCTGTCGTATTTTTATTATTTGTTAGACTGGATACCTGATGGCCCGTTATAAACGAATTGTTGTAATTCCGCCTAAATCAGTTTTAAATACGTGAGTAGTACTGTTATCTCCATGTACCCTGTTTAAATTAAAAGACGTGACTGTCTAGGATCAAAGAACGTGACTGCAGGTTCTTGCTGTAACTAGTGTTCTACATTGGAAAGTGACATTCCTGTACCTTCAAACATTGTCAGCATAAGCTCATATATAATACTCCGTATTTGCTTACATCGTAATTGGCATTTGTTCAAATCAGTATATGTTCCCTATGAAACCACATAAATAATTTTTAGTCTAAGTACAGAGTCCACGTGAGGTGGTACCACTCCATTGCCAGTTATTCTACTGCACAAGCAGTGATGTGTTAGCACTAAAGTGCCGGTTCCGGTTTAAAGGACAATGTTACCAGCGTTATAAATGGACATAGAGATATGAGGCCTTAAATAGAAGAAATAAAAGAAGAAAAAACTTGGGAAAAAACGTCTACTTAAGAAAACCCGCCCTAAGCCTTCCTACATATACACTTGTAATTCCTCAGGACAGTTGCACTTTCGAAATTATCCGGCTTCGCCGTTGAGGAGGTCATCGTCGTCAAGTATATACTTGCCCGTCTTGTTACTTAATCTTTAAAAAAAAGTAATAAAACAAACCCGTATATTTCCGACAAATTTACCGCTAAAGCAAATTCGACATGTTATACCCTAAGGAGATTGCATTAGTACAGCCAATGCCGGTTGGTAACAAATTTGAAGTTTCACTCGCGCGACCCAAAAAGTAGTAGACACGTAATGAGTATTCAATTAAATTTAATTAGTCGTCTGAACGGATCTCCGAATCTAACCTGGCAGACACTACTTACGCTTATTCAATTTCGCTATTCACGTTTTCGATTTGTCAATTTATACTTTTAAATTGTTAACACACCTCCTCATGTATGACACTAATTAAAATTTTAGATTAATTTCCCAAACTGTCACTTCGTTCGCCTACAAATCCTATTGACACAAAAAACGAGAATGTGCTGCGACATAAGAGAACGTATGCAACTACTGCTATAATTTTTTTTTTATTAAGAATTTACTGGCTTGGTTAGCAAGTCTTGCGCTTGATAGAATTCGACTCGCTCACCCATTGCAGCCCAATGTCTCGCAGTATTATGAACTTCAACAGTTTAAAACTCTCCTCGGCTGTTGTTGCATAAGTGCTAACCGACTTATCAAAATAACATCAGGTGAATCGGGTACTCCTTTGCCATTTTGGCGTACAATATTAATAATTTCCGGTAAAACAATTGTGCTGTAGATGACTATTTATTTTCACACTTTAGGCAATTACGAATTATGTTTTTCGATTTCATTATTGTTGCAAAATGTCTATTTCTGTTATGATTAATTTAAATTTCACCACAAAAAGAAATCCGTTTCGACTTTACAAGTAATATTTTAGAGATCTGTATTAAAAGATCCATTTGAATTTGTACCATCGCTGAAAGGCAATGAAAGATGTTTACGTATCAAGAAGCACGGCTTATTGCGAAAAATGCATCGCGTTTCGCACGCCTCGAACTCCAACGAACGAGGTCAATCAATACAAGAACAACGGTGTTAATCATTGTTGAATTTTAATCAATACAGCACGAGCGATGGTGGTGTCAACGGAATAAGGCTCTTTGTTCAATGACTTAGTGTCGAAGTGAATTTATGCTTTGCGCCGATAGAAGGTTAATTGTTGCATCGTATAACGAAACTTCCTGTAGCCTTCGACGGGTTGAATTTAAAAAAAAAGTAGGTACCTGTCGTTTTCCTAGCGTGCTTTGGGTTGCATATGTGAATTGCAACTTGATAAATTTCAAATTACTTTTTACTGATTGTGAGTAAAGGTAGGGCCCAATAGGCGGAACGGCAAGACATTAAAGCGGCGTGGCGCGAAAAGATATTGTTTTTATAAGATAAAACGATATAAGATAAACCGCCCAAGTTGAGGGACGCGACGCGATGCGACAAAACTATAGAAAAAGTTATTCTTCGCGTGGCTGACTGTCATACAGTTCCGTCTAGTGTGATCCTACATTAAAAAAAAAAGTATTTCTGACTTTTTCGATTAGATTATTTGACTATTTATTCGTAAAATCTATTGGTTATATAAGGTACAAATAGCTGCCCCTTTTTAATTCGTTTATTTAAAAAAAATCTAACGGTCCAATAGAACATTGTGGCTTTGGAATAAATTTAAATTCTTATGAATAAATAATATTATTTTTATTGTTTTCTCAAAGTTGTATGAAATAATACATTTTCCAAATCCAGATGAGATGTGAGATTCTGTGCTCAGAGTTGTAACTACTATAACGCCGGTATAGATTGAATGAATTTAGTTACTGACCAAGTGTTCAATGTACCGATCTTCGCCGATAAAAACGAATGATTTACATATCTTTTCCCCTATTTATATATCATTACTGGTCATAAAATGGTGAAAATTCGAATGTATTACATTACTTTTTTATATTTGACTTTATATATTTGAACGTACATCTAAGACGTATCTAAATTGATAATAATGAAACGTTTAAAATTTATCTTTCTGCACTTTTCCTCCTCATGAATTATGGTTTCACTAAATCTCACACTATATATACAATAAGCTGAATAAGGGGTGCAAAGATTTCTCTCGACGTTTCAATATATTGATTTGTGACAGCCGTATTTCGCCTATACTTGTTTGACAGTATGTTTAAATATATAACTTCATTACGTGCCGGTTATTGGTTGCATTATAGGAATTTCCATGTAACCGAACCTTGACTGAACTCGACTCGCCACTCGAACGTGGAAACATGTGATTCGAGTTAATCTTATGAATAAACACTAAAGCAACGTCACACAGCGGCACGTTTGCAGGTAATCTGTTCCTAGTCAAACAAGCAAATTGTAAGGCAAATATTAAAATCGCCAAGCCCCCCGCCGCCCGGCTAGGCGCTTTGTATGTGACGCTCATGCCGCCGGCGTTGCGCGGATGCTAAACTAATAGCTATTTCTTCGCGCAGCTTGCTTAACGGTGTGCCTGATGACTTGAATAAAACCACCGGAGCCCGCAGAGCAAACATTTTCAGCGTCCTAAGTATTAGAAAACATCTCTAACGCTCAACCCTACTGGTAACTAGAAACCTCGCTGCTTGCTACACGCTGTTTCGACGTGCGATCACTTTCCAATTCGCGACGCCTCACTTCGACGTCAAATCGATATAGGAATCCTAACTTACTTACTTGCTATTGTTATTACGGAAGTGTCCGCTGGTTTATTCTTCTTTTAACCGGTGAGGGTGCGTAAGATCAATATTATTTTTGCAATGTGTATACTATTTAGTATGGTTATTAGTACGAATTTCTTATGCTGGGAAATTGCTGCAAGTGACTGATGAGAAGAACTCGAAATCGAAATAAATATATGAGGTACAGCAGATAAGGCCACCAGGGCATTGTACGAAATAGGTAAGCAATCATATTTACCTAGTATTTAGTATTTCTAACATTTACTATTAATAACAAGTAAATTTATATTAATTGTTTTTTTATTAAAATTATCGTGAAGTTAAATTATCACGCTCAACCTCATAAATTGTGTAACGTCGCAGAAATTACGGTAACCCATCGTGCAGGTCTGATTAGATTAAATTATTGACGCCTAATAAAGGAGAAATCTATTATCAACATTTCGCTAAAACTCACAGCTCATTTTTAGGAGTAAGGGATTTGTGTTAGCAACTCCAAATTTTTATAGTTGACCGAAGTCATGGATCCTCATATCTTTAGTAGTTGCAATTATGCAAAGTATATTTAAGTAAAACAACAGACTCGACTTAATTCAAGGTTTTATAGCATCGTCTATTATGAAATCAACATATCAAAGACTGATATGATATATGTCACTTAGTAGTAGTCACTTGTTGAACAACGTAGTATTATAGAAGTAACGTATGTAATATTAGATGAGGTTTTATAAGGCTGTAACTGGATGGAACACGAATTATTCGCCCTAACACTTACGATGTCAGCCCAACTTGAAGTAAACTCACGCTAATTCGTAGCATTAAGGTGGCGGGCGTTGTGGTTATTCATGACGCACGCCCCGAAGTGACAGGAAGTCGGCGGGTTCGGTGAATCGCTCGCCCGCTACCGACGTATGTCACACGTCGGTTGACGGCGCATACCGATCGGCCGTTTTATCGACAAGCGATTTGCGTTTGATACGCGCGAGAGGCGAACGTTTACGCTTATCGCTGTTACTTTCGTTGGGCCGTGAGAATAGACCACCGACGTTTCAACGCGTTCCTGACGGGACACGTAGGTGACGAACGATTGTACGGATCATCCTCGCCCATCGACGTTGCGGTCGGTGAATTTGAAATAGGCCCCTTGCTTTGACCAAATATGGCAAATGGGTGAATAATGTAACTAAGTCTTTTGCTGCTATCATCGATCTCCGATATTACGACTTCCTCGATTTGATTAAACATGAGATTTATATTATTAAAGAAAATTATAAAACTAACTTCTGCCAATGTCAGTTTTAACGGGTACCGTATTCTGATGAAGCAACTAGAACGCTAAAATACTTATTACGAATCAATATTTATGTACAAAAAAAAATATATTTAATAATGTATTTTATGATTGCATTGAGTATTAAAAAAAAATCTTGCGTTTTTTGTTACATGGATGTAGTATTGTGTAGTCTAGTGTTCTAAACATGGGATTTTGGTTCTTTTTTTTTTTTTCAAATGACATTAAATAATCTTTTAAATACCATAGGACACACTTCATAGTTCTTTAAGTTTTACTTACAATTAGCACAAATGACCGTGTACCCGCATGTTATGGTAATAAGACTCATGCCATCAAAACAAACGTATTTAAACGCAAAACGCCTCAATTCTCTCGGTGGAAGTTTCCAGAAAATGCTCTTCGCATGTACTACCTATTAATAAACCATTTACTCGACGGGCGGATACGGAATATGAGTGAGGCCGCGTTAGTGTTTTATCGAGATCCACCACCGGCGACTAAAAACCTACATATCCCTGTAAACATGGCCGTCCTACATTACCCACTTCGGATACAGGATGCGCCTGAGTTCACCGCCCCGTTCCATTCCCGTCCGCGGCGCAGTAAACTTACACTTAGTGACCATAAACTGTGGTTACCGATGTGTTTACTTAACACCAACACGCCCACATACCGGTGTAACTTAACCTATTGTCGACGGTTGGCGGCATGCGGATTGAATTGAAGATTCGAAGTTTGAATGCTATCTTTTTTTGGCAATCAAAACATGGCAATGTCTTTGATTAGTTGCGAGTGCCAAAAGATAGCATTGTTTAATGTGAGATAACAAGTTTTCTTAAACTTCAACATTAGCCATATATATACATGATTAACTGCTAGACTTAAGGGGGAAATTTTTGGTGGTGGAGAAGATAGGGAAGGGGAGTGGACCACCTGCCACGTCACTCACGGGTCCATTCAGTGGCAGCAGAGCTGCTGTTCTTTCGATGGCAGAGCCTGCCTGGCTCCAACTAAGAAACCAACATAGCATACGTTTTTGATTTGATTTTAAAGAGCTCCCCACATCATCGGAGTTGAAAGAAAGAAGGATCATTGAAATATTTATAGGACCAACCTTGTGGTACAATCAATACATACAAAAAAACATTTATGCAGACGGTAAATAATTAGAAGAATTTTACTATAATGATGCTTTGAAAGTCGATGTATTTATTTATTTAATAATAACATCAGTCAACACCACTAGATACATAACATGGGTATGTGTGCCAATTACAGGTATGTACAGCATTTACAAACAGGGTGCCTTATAACTTGATATTCGAGTGTTCAAACGGTCGAATACATGTGCTTTTTGACATGGCCATATTGCAGAATGCAACATCCTCATATATATATATATATATATAT
>DWHO01002236.1:0-13701 GCA_018247575.1 Eurytides lysithous rurik | reverse complement strand
TAAAACTGAATTAAAAAAAATGATTGATCATTATCTGTTACCGTCCGTTACCACTTAGCAGAGGATCTCAGATGGTTCGTGCCGTCAACAACGGGCATATCTTTCATTTATGGTATTGCTATTTTATGCGTATATTATTATGATGGGAATTTAATTTATTAAAAATATAATTAATAATTCTGTTTCTCTCAAAGTCAACTTAAGGTTTCATTTTTATTATTATCATCACGCATTATTATTTATACACGCGCTTAATTTGACAGTAAAAGAGAATAGTCTCCATGTTTAGCCAGGCATGACCGCATCAACGCAGGTGTCGTTTTTTAAATAGACCTTAATTCCACCGATGCGTGTGTAATATATGGTCTCATTGTCAAATTTGAGGTCTCTCAACCTCAAGGCCACCAGAAACGGAATATATGCATATAAAACTAAGACTTACTGTGCATAGGGTTATTGGATATCTTGTATGATCTATTATTATTTTGTCCATAAAATTTAACAACATGCATATGTTGCTAATTGTGTGTTTTTAACATATTTAATATTTTTAAAATTTATTTTATAAATGTGTTTTTCTTTTCTTCGTCAAAATTATTATTTAAGGACGTATTGTCTCGATTTAAATGACTCTATGACATAAAAAGGTTTTATAAAGATATAATGGCAAGACTTTCTATTACTAATTAGTTACCACCACAATTACGTAACAGCCATATTGTACAGAACAGTTAGTCGCAATCAATAACTTAGGCATTCGTTCTTAAGTCTTCCTAAGCAAGCAGCTGAAGGATTTCTATAGAATTAAACATAGATGTTATATACGTTACGCCGCTAACTTTTCTAATATTAAATAAGGCTATAAGTAGATATTTAAAAACATTCGATTTAGATCTTACTATGTATGTGTTACGTAGGTATGAAAAAATGGTGCTTTTTATATATTTTATTCACTTCTCTAACCCTGTAAAATATGATAATCATTCAGTTACCAGATTAAATTTAACTTAACCGTTCCCGTTGGACCGAGAGAAGGAAAGGCGAAAAGGGTGATATGAGTTGTTTTCTTTTTGAGATAAAGAGTGGCAAGAACAAGCAGGTCGTGGACTTGCTGATAAGCGACCGGCCTGTCTATAACAATATAGTGCGACACAGAATTTCTATCTACGCCCAGTAATAATGTTGTAACCAATAGTAACCTAAATATGCCTATTTAAAGGTTGATTTCGCTTTATTTAAGTTTAGGCATTATTATTGCATAGATATTATTCTGCTTTTATATGCCTTTGTAACGTTATTGAATTTATTAGATATCTAAATTTTTCAGTAAGAAAATTGACAGAAAAATTTAAATCAGGAAACGATAATTATATATGTATCATTGATGTCATAATTGCTGTTCATTATAGTGGTGCACGTTATTTTTAATTCGGAAAATAATCGAATATTTCTTTCTTATTTTGGGTGTCATCACAATCAGATTTAAAGATTATCTAACTACGAAGCTCTTAGCAGTATGAATACCAACATATCAGATATATGAGGCAATGAAAAGCATAATACTTAAGTAACAATACAAGAAACCAGTAACGCTATTATTTTTAATTTCACGCTACTATTACTTACACGTAGCTAAAGCTGTTATATATAACAGCCCGAGTTTAACAACAATTGAAATAATTAAAATTCGTACTAAGTGAAAATGTTATTACGAACAAAGTATTAAAAGTTGGTTTAATAAAATTTAAATATAACATGAAAACTCATTGGTAATTAATTTGGTAACAGGATGTTATGTACAAATAGAAAATTCCCAAATGTAATACAAATACTAGATGTAAAATGTTAAATTAGAAAAACTTGAATGTCTTATATTTTTCAGGTATAATTTTTCATAAAAACCCTTTGACCCAAAAACTGGCTGTCAACACACGTTTATGGTGTCAAATTAACAATGCCGACGTTATCAGCTGCAGTTTTATTTATTGAGTAAACACTTAAGATAACGTTTACTTCACGTAAAATTTGATGTTACTTTATATCAAATACAGTGGGCGAATTTATGAAATTCCAAATTTTTACTCGCCATTTATAAAAAAATCATTTAATTTCAGAACATATAATTAAATAAATATTGATTTTTTGTATATTATACGAATTCATATAAAGGGCTACGTATCGAAGCATCGACTGTTACGACATCTAGCGCTAAGGAAAGCGTTTGACGGGGTAAACAAGTCAAACGAAATGTCAGTGGCACAGCTGATCGGCACGCGCGCAGCATGCCTTACTTCTGGCGAGCGCGAGGACTTTTCTGACGAAACGTGATTATAAATAGTTCTGAGCACATTTGGCCGACAACTTCACACACACATCTAAACTGAACTCTAATAATATAGGACGTTACCCTCTTTAATGCCGTATTCTTTATGTTCTGCAACTCATTCTTGATTATAGAAAACTTCATCATCGTGTCCGAAGAAAATATCGAAGATCCGAAAGCAAGACCCGGGTAATCAGCACATCTTCTTCTTCGCCGATTTTCTCTGGCTGCTAGGACTTCGGTGCATTCACTAGGACATCTAAGTTTTGCAAGTTCAGCCGTTTCTGGATCGTCATCCGATATATCAGACGGAGCAACGATCATCTCGGCTCCATCGCCCGCCGATCTTTCTTCTTTAAACGAAAAATCATCGTCTGAACTTCCATTCGATTCCCCACCAGTACATAAAACATCAAATTCAATTTCTTCATCAATATTCGAGTCCTCGATTGTGTTTCGATTCGAAAGTGCGTCGTCACTATTCGTCCTTGTCAGTTCTTGAGATTCACTAACACTATTGACACAAGGCACAACATCGTCTGTTTTAGAGTCTAAGGTCACTTGTTTGGACGGAGATGTGTTTGCAGAGGTCCCGGGGGCGGGTACACGGTCGCCCCTCAGCCGCGGGTGGTGTTGGTGCCCCCTGCGCCGCACGGGGGTGCGCCCGTGGGCGTGGGGCGCGGACGCGGACATCACTGCACACTACACGATCTGTTCGGCCGCGCAGCGGCGGCCGCCATGTTGACTGACAGTCGAGTTCGTTCATAAACAATACTGTGGCGCCACAATCGCAGTTTATCCGCCATCTTGATTTAACTCACCGCGCGACGACTGTTTTACCGATAGAGCTTCATTGGATTGTTGATACATTATTCAAAAATAAAATCAACTTTATTTATTAAGTTAACATTGTTTTTAATATGTCATTGGCATATCAATAAAATAATATAATGGTTTTATTATTTAAATTATTAAAAAAGCGCTCTTAAAAATAAATGATTAACAACGATTAAAAGTAATTATAAACGAATAAATAAAACAAATTATTAAAAAGCCAAATTAAGGAAGTCTAACAAAACGTGGATAATATTACAATTTTGTCGATGAGGTGAGCGAATCTAAATTTACCGAAAGCCGAGCATCGGTCCCATATTAGGTGGCGAGCACCGAAAATAACTACAGAGCGTGCGGCGTGCAGAACACGCGGCAGAACCCCCCAGAGCGCGGGATTCGTGAAGAAAGAATTTTATTACGGAAATATCAGACATGAAAATTAATTAACGTAATGGTTTAAAAGAACGGTAACATTAATCCATAAGTTATACGTTTTGTCTACCAGTATTTAAGCGTTTTAGCAATAATAAGATAATTATACGTAATTGTAGAAAAAATATTGAAGTATTTGTACTTATCAGATACATTAAATCGTACACTTAGTCTTTTAAATGAATGCAATGCAAGTACATAATAATAAAGCAATTTTTCACTTATCGCTCAATCTGAATTCAATAGGAAAACTATGCCTTCATCAGTAACTTATTTAAATATAAGATAGAAATATCTTGTATTGAGGAGTTTGAACACAGTAATTTTGCATAGGTCACTTTATTGTTCCAGGTAGGTAAGTATTTACAGTTATCTATAGTTCATAAACCTATTTACTATTTGGTATAAGTAAAATTGTAGTTTATTTGTCCAACTGTCTCTCTGTTTATAAAACATTATAAACTAAAACCGATTAATTTCAATATCGAACAAATTTAATTCTTCTGGTGCTAAACATTTAACAATGTAATGTTACTTTACATTGCCTTTCTGACTCAGTTCCATTAGTTTAGATTATGCTTCGCCCGTGGCTTCCCTAGCTTGAATTTTATTTCGAGTTATGTTTAATATTTTTTTCGAGTTCAGGATAAAAAGTTGCCTGTATCACTTTCTGTCCATCAAACTATACCTAAGTTAAAATCAATGCGTTGGTGTGTTAAAGAACGAAAAACAAACAAACACATTTTTCTAGTTTATAATAATAAAAATCGACTTATGCATATAATGTTTGACAAGTTCATAGAGTATAAAGCTAAAATTAGAGTAAAGTAAAAAGAAGACTTTTTCGCAGATTACACGATGCAAAAAAAATGCATTTGCTTAAGTCTGTATTATTTAACGATTTCTTTTAATAAGTTAACACGTACAATTTGCTTACCTTAGAAAATTGTTCTTGTGTGGCACAAAAAATGTTTTTTTGGAACGCCGTTGTGATTTAGCTAGTACGAGCGATTGCTTAGTGGACGAAATCAACCAAGAAGGCTTTCTTGAGAGTCCTCTTTAGTAATTGAATAATATATTTTTTTGACTATGACATTTATGATTTGACAAATAAAGTGTAGTATAAACGTAAACAATGGATGAATTAGCTTATCCTATTTTATACATATTTTATGAATACGATAAAAAGAAGCAATGTCCACAAAACTGCCAAATTTCATTCTGTTCCGCGAGCACAATAGGCTGTAAAAGTGATCCAAAGTTTTCTCTTCACACATCGATATTTAGATATGTACTTACATTTTGTAGTGCCTTTTCTTTCTCCTCCAGCTTGGCGTTGACCTGCATGAGTCCCTCCTGGGTTTGGTCGAGGTCGTTCTCAATCGTCTGGATTTTCTTTTGAAGCTGTCTGGCCTCTTCCTCGGCCTACATTGATAAAACGGTTGTTACATTATAAAGACAAAATAGTTCCCTTATTGCATAAAATTCTAGCTTTTTTATTTAGCTTAGTTGGATCGAAAAAGATAGATAGTTCCAGTTGCCTTTCCCGTCCAATAGAAAACCTACAGGAAGTAGGCATCTTTAAAGGAAAAAATTTCAGAAAAAAATTTTTTTAAGGGCATAATTCATTGCATTTCATGACTAATGAAATAATATATAGAAAATCTCTTCCATCTCGTAGAATGTCTATATAAGATAAAAACGCGTACCCAAGGTCCGGAATTAAATAACGCGGAATGCTAATGGAATGCATAATGAGCTTGCAACACGAGTTGCAAGTGCACTTGCAACACCGAACGCCAAGAGTTAGGCCTTGGTACTTATTAAATGACAAATTTAAAAAATTGTCACGATTATTGTATATCTATTATTCAGTATCATATATCCAGTTGAATGTTCCTGATAATTTCTTTTTTGCGATAAACAAGTTAATATCCGTTTTTAAACATTGCTATTTGATACTTAAAGGATAATAAAAAATTAAAAAAAGTAAATTCTGATTGGTCAATGGCGTTAAATGCTAACCCTCTGGAATTGTTCGCAAGTAAAATTTATTTCGTTTCTCAATTTAATTTAGATATTACTATTAGAAACAATTTTATAATAGTCGCAATTTATGTACAATGTGGCTCAATAAATCCAGAGTCTTTTAATATACAAATGTTGCATTGACTGAAAAACGACAACGAGGCAACATTCTAAGTCTATATTCTAAGTATATATTTTTGGTTAAAAAATATTTTAACAAACCTCAAACCGAAAGCTTTATAACTTTGTCGTTTATTCGCATCTGGTTTAGACAATTCTTTGATTTAGACGAGATGTAAAACCCAATCAATAGAGTAAGTGTATTCGTGAGCTAATGTGTCGGTCAAGCCTTAAATGCGAACCTTCTCGGCGCGAAGGTTGGCGTCCTTGGCCTGTTGTTCGCACATCGCCGCGCGGTCAAGGGCGTTGTCCTTCTCCAGCTTCATCGCCTGCATCTTCTTCTTGATCGCGTCCATTGTGGCGGTTTGTTTTGTTTCTCTTTCCTAGACGTACAGCTGGAAAGAGACGCAATGTTAATGACATATCACACATAGATACGTTCGAAATAACACAAGTTGGTCAGTGATGCTTTACTGTCTCCCATCACTAGCACTAGAGAAGGACCCCTTTCAGAGTATCGACTTGTGATACGTCTCTCGTCGGACAAAACATGACGCTGAAAGTATAAAAATTTCTGCCGTATATGGGCCCATTGTTGAATTGGGCTGCTCTAAAAGTCTAGGGCTAATACTATTTAACTTTCACTTACTAGATAAATACAAAATGTGTAAGCTACATTAGACTGCTATTGATATATATAAGCATTTTAAGGGAATATTTTGGTGATAACATCATTTTGAACTTATTTGTTAAAAGACTCGGAATATATTTAACGTTAAATATCGGTACGGGGTACAATCCACTTGAAAATGTAAATAAAACTTAGGGCTATTTATGGCGCTGAGAGTGCATTGATCTTACAACCACTAGAAAAGTTAGCCGCATTGCCGAACACAACCAAGAATTGTTGTGATTATCATTCGTTGAATACTTAAGTATGTGGTTAAAAGAAATATAATTGCATGTCTGCATGTCTTTTTATAATAATTAAAGTAATAGAGAACACGATAGCGGAAATATTATTTTTACTTTTGAATAAAATGATTTCTTTTGGATAATGATCTATTTCAGCCATAATTCAAAACTTAGTACAGAAAAAATTCAGATAAAATTGTGTAAAGTTACTTTACTACTTCCTCGATAGTCTTTATACGGTATCGGTTTAGATCAGCTACATACACATGTTGCTTTTAAATACTAATTTTCGGAAGTATAGGAAATTAAAACATTCACGGGGATTTAATAATGTTAGCCAGTTGTAACGGTTTGATCGTTCCTTTTTCCGGACGTATAAAACGTTACATATAGAGTACACATCCAAATGATCAATGGATTACTTTATAAAAACTACTTAATGTTATCAATTATAAGTACAGAATAGTGGAAAGAGGTAATTACATTCTGTTAGTGAAATATTCCAAAAATTACTTGCCCTATTCATCACTTCAGATGTCAATAATATTGACCTTTCTTTATTGAGAAATTACGATCTAAACCTGCAAGCTAATATCTTTGCGGTTGCGCCTGCGGCTGCGTTTTTAATTTATCTTTGCGTTTCAATATAGTGTGCAGCGAAATGCGTAAAATACTTACACATATGAAACGAATCTGTTTTAAGTAAAGTCCTTATTCAAAATTTTGAATTACGTACATCATGATTTAGGTCTCGGGTACTTATTCGTACATACCAACCCAATATGAAGAAAACGACATGCTTTTGAATAACTGCAGTATAAATTACACGCGTCATTTTGCCTTTAGGAGGCTGCGTTGTGCCATGATTCAAAAGAAAAGCATGTACGGTATATGACTCATGGTTCGCAAAAATGTACAAAGGTTTGCCCGAGGCCTCTGTCCGACATTCTTATGAGTTTTGTGTTGCTGTCTGTAAATGTTTTAAGAAATAAAACTACGGTAAACCCGATAATAAATAAAGAACGTCCATATATAGTCACCGAAGTAATATTGGAATGACTAAAAATGTAATTTTTCTCATTCCGATTTATTACTTATGCTGGTCAATCATTGGCGTGTTTACAATATATGTCTTTGCCTGATTTATAAGTTTTATGTTTGTTTTATTATTACACACAGCAACGTAACGTGCTAATAAATTTATTGGAAAATTAAATATTAATGAATATGTACTGTAAAAATCAGATAAATCCACTTAATGACATTCAGGTTTTCAAACGTGTAATATTCTAAATGTCATATTCAATTTGTGACCAAAAATAAACATCATCCGAAATAAAGTGCAGTATTATCAACACCAAATGTTGCAAGGGGCTTTGTAATATAACTATTATGGTAATCCATAAAGATAACTTTTCATTTATACGACAACTACATAAATGCATTTGTTTGCCGTCGTTACGATATTTGCAGTAAGCACATATATCGTTCGTAAAGTACGACCCAAAGTAATGCATATGCATTCCTCACACACATTCTTCTCGTTATAAACGTTTCCTACTAGAATTCATTAGCTAATCGCCAACGGCTTCTGAGAATTTAAAAATTACTAAGAGTTTTGAAGAGTTATTCACATTTTTCAATATTTTTACATACTCAGAAAAAATAAGATTTAATAAATCTTCTTAAGACTTTTTAACAGTTATTTCAAAAAATATTTCCACCAGGGTCGTCAAATTACCTGAAATTTAAAAGATATTACATATTACGGACGTTTCTTAACCACAGTGCGCTTGATCATCGTGAACTGTATACTGTATATTCAATATTAGTTATATTAAAACGAATGTCTCTGTAACGCATATTTTAACCGAAATTATTTATTCGATTTCTTAGGAAATAAATAGCGGGGCGGTGTTGCCGCCCCTGTTATGATGACAAATTACTGATTCTACAATTTTTTTAGGAGTTAAAATGATGGGACGAGTAGTGAGCCCGAAGGTAAGCGACACCTTGCCTGTAACGGCATACGTCACCCAGAGATTTTCGATAGTAGATATATTTATGCCCAGTAATGCCTGGCAACATTTCTCTTCCGACCGGAACACAGTGATGCTTGACGATAGAATAATTATCATGATGACGATGTAGAAAATTGAAATCCTACTTAGAAAAATTTGTCATTTGCTGTGAGTTGTTCTAACTATGCCCGCAAAGATTTCTATAAAAGAATAAATTCGAATATCATTTTTCTTCACGTGGCCTTGCGATGTATGACGGTTATAGTTATTAAATTTACTAGTGATTAGAGATTGCATTGATTGGAACAACTTGTAAGCAAAACAATCTGTGAAAACAACGAACAATTTGTACATTTTTAGCTATACCAAACCAAATATATTATACCAAATGCTTCAGCGTCCACCAAGGGGCGGTACTACCCACGTCGGAAACCTATATAAATATATTTATTTAGGTTATATATAAGCATTCCGTGGGGATGAAGAGGAGGGAGAGAGAGAAAACTAGTTTTATTTCTTTGATTTTCTTTTTTCTTACAAAGGGGGCGGTAGTACATAAAAAGTTGGGAGCCTATGGTCTAGTACATCTATTAAGCTTTTTAAATGAAATTTTTCACCACAAACTATAACTTTACAACAATCTTGATGACTTGTAATTTAATTCTTTTATAAATACAAGAAAAGAGTTTATACGTGATTTGATACTAGAAGTTTAAAAATAACTAGCGATACTATTACGTTACTTATACTGTTCTATCAGGAAACAAAAATAAAATAATTTAAAGTAATAACGTTTTATATTATATACGTTTGTTTCCTAATATTTGAATGGCTATTAGTTGTCTGACGTCAGTTATTCTAGTACTAATTCTTGGCAGCAATTCAAGATAATGCAATGGTTAAGATTAGTACAGTGAATATTTAAAACATACAGTCTAGCACGTTGAAATATTTGGAGGTCCGGGTATATCTATTAATATATTAATATACAAGAAAAAGGTTTTATACTGCTTAGAGTCAAAACATCAATATTTAATGCTACAAATTTTTAATTGGATTTTACGTTGTTCTTATGAAGATATTACTAAAGTTTCCATTCTTTATTTTTCTCTCTCCTCACTAACCCTACATGTCATTTTGCTAATATAATACTTAAAATTCATATTTTGAACACACCAAATTATTTTGTACTAAATATATTTAACATACATTTACGGAGCAATTTATTTCTTAGTAAATAATGATAACGTTTTAAACGTTATCATCACAAAGTAAGAATCGAACATGGTGTTATCACCATGTTCGATTCTTACTTTGTTTAAATTAAACGTTTAATCAATCAAATAACATCTTAAGTCTTATATTGTAATTAGGTATTTTTATTTAAATGTTATTAGTATACAAAATAAATTTATCAAAATATAGTGGTCTAAGAATATCTAATAAATTTGGTATTAACGCTCAATAAAATGAATATGAAAGATCCCTCCCTGCTTCCCGCGCTCACTCGCCATTGGCTAGCTACTGGCAGGCTGCCAAAGTCGCGGGAAAATATGCCTCTGCGCATCTCCTATTGGCTGTTTAAATGTAACCAAGCACCGCGATATTCAAAAATAGACTTGTAGCGATTACAAAATCCCATCTGTTCCCATTTGAATGGAGGTCGACTGGGCGTGTAAAATATTTTTAAGTCTATGAAACATCACAAATCCGTCAAAACTACAACACGAATATTATCAAAATATTAATCTGGCGATGATTATGTTACTTAATTAACATTAAAATGCATTGATTAATATAAAATCTACAATTTAACAATTTTATAACGTTTCTTTACAATAACTAAAACCGCCACTCCATAACAAACCTACTTACCGAACGAAAAATAGAAAGAGAGAATTAAAAAAATATATAACTTGAGCAAGATCAATGCACCTCAAGGTTTCTATTTTTTTTTAATAAACACAACTTTTTCACTGGCACAACGGGGCACTGACGATGGGTCGTACTTACATGTCGAGTCGACGCGTGCTGTGGTGCGACTGGCGTGCGGAGCTGGCGATCTCTCGGTGTCGCCTTACCGCCGCGAAAGGAGATGTCCGGGCGTCTCACCCCGCACTCAGAATACGGCGCCCGCCACCGCTCCCAAAGGCAGGCTCAGCAGCATTCGATCTGCAACTTTTTAAAACCGAAAGATCTATTTGACATACAAATGCGAGCTACATCCTTATTCCTAGTTCATTTCTGGACCTGCCTACTAACGTCTTCGTTTTTAAGATGTAAAAAAAGCCAGGGACGGTAAGGCCAAGCCGCTGCTAGCGCTCACTCTGTTTCAGTGAAGAGATGAAGTTCAAGTAACTTAAGAAGAAATCAACGAAATAGCAGAGTGCGCATGCATCTCTGAGAAAATAGTATATTTCTAAGAAGACAGCGAATCTCTGGATATTGTTTGTAGCAAAATAATATTGTAATAAGATTTGAGTTTCTTTTGCATGACTTTTAATCACTCGTTTGGAGTAGTGGGTCGATTCCCACCCCAAGGAAATACTTGAATCTTCTATAACAATCTTCCAGAATTCTTTCTCCATATTAAAAGATTCAGGCTTTTCTGTGTCTTTATGAAAGAAATAAAATTTTAAAAATGTTACTTCCTTCTTTTTACTTTAACCTTATTTCGATATTTATTATCAAAATAGCTCAATGACTAATGCTGTATGTCATTAATGTTAATTCATTGTAGAAGATTATTATTTTTTTGTGTCTCTTTATGATAGTGTGTTCGATAGGAAGTCGTCAAGAAACATATTTACATTCATCTGATCCATATATCACCTGTATCTAAAATCCATGGTGCTGTACTTTCAAAATGTTTCCAATAGCAGCACAAATTTGTATTGTATATAAAATATAATAAATGAAAATAACTTTTAAAATTATGCATCTATCACGATCGCCTTGTGGTCGAAGTTTGACTAATGGAGATTTTCAACAAAGATCTTTGATTCATAATCATAATATAGTATTTTTTTTCGTGTGACATTTATGATATTACAAATTATGTGTTCGACGGTTTGAAGTTACCAACCGACGCCATGGTCTGGTAATATTGAGCCCCCACATATAAAATGGCAGTGGGTTTGAATTCCACGAAAACCATTAGCTTTTGTTATTATTGTTTCTAGTGGGGTATCCTGCCCTAGCAAAGGCATAAACAACTAGAAACAGTAATAGCATGCCAGGTGGATCATTCGTTTAAGTATCAAAAAGCGTAAATCGTGAGCCGATGTAAAGTGGAAGTATTTAAGCTTCCATGTTTTGCCCGGTGAGTGAGGTGGTCGGTGGTCAACCCCTCCCTCATTCCCTTGATGATTCCTTCCACTGTGTATAGGAAAACACTTTAGGACTACATCTCCCCTTCAGTTGACTGATCTCTTGTAGTTTGGTCGTCGTGGTCTTAACCGGTCGAGGGGATTTCATTATTAAAGTGACCAATAAGTATTCCCTTTACGTTATTTATGCAATTCTTTTGTTTTTTACACTTCATAAACATAGGCAAAATAATGTATGAACAATAAATTCTACTGAAACACGTCGCCTGAACGGAATTAATTTTAATAACAGATAAAAATATATACTTCTATAAAATTCCTGCGAACATCTGTTCATATACATACGCGTGACCGTCAAAACAATACCTTGATACATATTCGTCACAGTGATAAGAACTGTTCGCGGTACTCAGCCGCTTTGCGCCGCCGAGGAATCACTATTACACGCATACGAATTATAAACTAATTGTTTTCCTTGAAAACGGAACGCTTCGATATATTATCGGGACCCATTTGCGTATTAAACAATCGAGTCGAGTTCGATTCAGGCTGTTGACGCTTCTTACTAGAAATTCACTGAAGTGCACCTTAAAAATACGTCCGACAGCAAACCGGCATGAGTCAGCTGGGCATACGTGCCACTAAAGTAAATAATTGACCCAGATGGTGCGCTAAGGTCTTCGCAACAGCACTCACCTTGACTCACGAACGATAATGTGTTGCATTCAACTTAACGACAAAACCTATCCGTCAAAGTTATACCTATGTATACACTTGACCAGATGCTTCGATTATTCTTAAGGTCTCGCTCCTAATATGGAGCTGCATCTAGAAAATAGTAACCGCAGATATTAAGCATTCAAGTCTTCCTACTAGAAAAACAAGTAGTATAATATAAAAAAACGGAGTCAATTCCCACTTAGAACCAAAATATTTTTTTCTCCTATATTAAACTAAAATTTGTTTGAAGAACCTGTATTAACGAAAAAATGCATTCGAACTACAGTGAACAAAAAATGTAGTTTATTAAAAATTTAAAAGAACAAGTTAAACAAATATACATATAGCCTTGACCAAAAATATCCGGAAAATGTTATAACGAAATAGATTAAAACAATTTAATACAGGTTAACATCATTATTTATTTAAGTAAAATAAATATTTTGTGGGTCTAGCCTTCCCTTAATTACTGCAGAAATTCTTTTCGGCTGAGAGCTAACAAGCTTTCTACAGTCTTCAGGACATATCGTGGTTACATTCTTGCCGCAGGCGAAGTTTTCGCTTTCTTTAGTGTTTATTGTATGGCGCCTGACTTTGTGCTTTAATAAACTTAATAAATGTTCTATGGGGTTCAGGTCTGGTGACTAGGCAGGCCACTCAAAAAGCTTAATGGAGTTTTCTCTGAACTATGCTATTGTGCGGGCTGACTTATAACATGGCTCGATATCATGTTAGAATTTAACGGCATCTGTATTCGTATCACCAAGAAGTTTTAAAATAACAGTATCAATTGATTTGAGGACAGTTATGGATTTTGTAAAGTCCACATTGCCCCTACATATATACATACATTTTGCCTACTCTAGAGCCCATAATACAAACTAATAGTAGGAATTGAAAACACTAAGGTAAAAGTATCTATTACAGCGGTATGCAAAATCGGCATCTATCACGGATGTATTTGAAATCTTCGTATTTC
>DWHO01002235.1:0-13702 GCA_018247575.1 Eurytides lysithous rurik | reverse complement strand
GGTAGTAGAATCAAATGACGTCAAAAAGTGATTGTAAATCAATCCAATTTTGAATAAAGAATTTTTGACTTTGACTTGACTTTGACTTTTTGACTTTTGACTTTGAATGTATGTAATGCAGAGGAATGAATATAAGTACTAATAATTGAAATATAGAATTTTAAAATTGATTACTGAATTAATTGTTAAGTAATCAATTTAAAAGCCACAGCATAAAATATTTCAACTCACTTCCATTGGTTCTTGATGTGACTTCTCTGATTGTGAATTTCTTTCTGATGTATCATCCACCTCCATTGAAAGAGAACGACGAGAACTACTTGGAGATGCATTACTAATGCGTGGCCGTACTGGAGGAGGTTCAACAAATTGTGGTGGTGATATAGACCTTGATGTACTATCTTCCCGTGTTGATGCACCTTCTGAACCAGCAACAGCTGATTGCGGCAAACTTCCAACTCGCACAGAGCCACAACTTAACAAAGTCTCATCCCCCATTGAATCAAAGCTATTATACTGTCTGGTTTGTGAGAGATCTGTCATTTTGGTATCAGGCATCTCATCTAACAAATTGTTATTAGTTTTTTCAGTCACAATCAACCCATCTGCTGGGATTTTATTTTGATCAGCTTCTTCACAATTACTACCTGCATCTGAGTAGTTGGTTTCCCTATTTGTGTTTGCACTGTCTGATGATGTGTTTGATTCTGTAGAGCCTCGAGGTGACGGTGATAAACGAAGAGATGATTGCACAGAGCCACCCGGAGTGACAGGTGGGCTAGTGGACGCTGGGGTTGAGCCAACACCTCCGAGTGCTGCTAGCCGTGCTAATCGACGGCGCCGTATCTACAACCCAAGAGTTGGTATCATAAACACGTGTAAATCGTTCACGCACACCAGTGTTTAGCATCCTCACACAAATGCTTTGTTTTGTTACGAAATTAGATTGGCCATACGCACTACGCCAAGGTCCGTATACAAATATTCAACTTACCTCCTCTTGACTCAATTCACTCATGTCGCTTGTTTCTTCTTCGTTTTTTAACTATAACTAGTACAATTTATTCACAATTTATGCCTATGATAAATGATTCAACAAGAAAGAACAACGGAACAAGCTACACAACGTCAAGCAGTCAGTCACCTCTCTGGCTCAGCTGAGTCGAATGGTTATTTGACGTTTGTTCTTGGTATAGATGACGAGAAAGTATTGAAAATACACGCGTCATCCTCACACCAATAGCATTATTTTTACATATATATTGTGTATAGTGCCTGTGTAAAATATTCTTCGTTGGCAACAATAAACATCGATAATCCAAATTAACTTTTAAGTTTTTCTTATTAAATACGTATTTGTTATAATTATACATTTTTATTTGCGTATATTGTAATAAATAGTTTAATAAATAAATATATATGGCAAGAGTAAACAAAATCATTATGCTACGTACAATTGTTTTTGGATGAATTGGTGGGTTACATGGTTGGTTAGAAGCTTTGAGGGTAGAAAGGTTTTTATTACTGTATATAAGATAAACATGTCTAAGTACTTTAGTAAATATTATTTGAAACACCTAATTTTGCTTGTTTGACTTATTTAATAACGAGTTACTAATTACTACATATAAGCTTATTTTAAAATAAATTACTATGTATTTTTTACCAAATGTTTGTTGTACTATTATTATATTATATCCAATCATAGGAAATTTAAGTACATGATAATAAATGCATAGATGGTCATCAATAAATTAACATTTTTTGTGTAGTCATTTGTTGTTAGCAGGACATTTTAAAGCTTCGAAGAGGATTGCAAGCAGGAGACCCGAGTATTTAGTAAAACAATGTAGCTGGTGCATTAAGACAATGATTATTATACGATTACACTGTATGCATCGCTGCAAATCCATAAGCTCTATTAAACACTGCGACGCGATCCAAAGGCTAGGCTAAGTGATTCGTACTTCGGCTGAACACAAACGATAGCTGTTTAATATCAAGGCAGTATGCTCGAATGTTCGTTTTCAAAATTAAAATTCTAATACCATTAATCGGGCAAATTCTCGCTATAGATAAAAATAACAACAACACAACGTTGATTCAAAAACGGACAGGCTTACGACAATTTCGGGGAGGCTGATAATTGGGAAACTAATGTTAGCCAACGCCAACAAAAAAAAAACTGTTGTGGAAATTTCTGTAAAAAAAGGTTTTTAATTATATCAGTTACAAAGATAACTAAGAAGTTTAATTTAACCTAAACAAAAGATATGATTAAAATTGTCTTAAGTTTTTGAACGAAATATTTTATGCAATGGCCGCATGTTTTCATTTGTTTACGTTTTGATTGTATATTTTGATAGAATTAATAACTTCATTCGTTATTTTTGATCGTAGGAAATGTAGCTGAAACGATGAAACCGCTATAAATATGTGATAGTGTTTAAATATCTTTTAATAATCGTGTATAATGTCAAAATCTATAAATTTGCTATTTTGTAATAATATATAATTATTGTTTTAAGCAGACTCTGAAAATTCTTTGAAAATGATTACGTATCAAGTGTCGGATTTGGTCGCTGGACTGAAGTCTAGGCATGCAGACACCAGACACAAGGCTATTCGTGAATTATTACATTTTGCTAGGACTGACTTGAGAGAAATGTCTCAGGACTCCTTAACCCAAGTTCTTGATGATTTCAATCAACATATACATTCATTGACTTCTAGTTACGATTACTATGAAAAGAAGGCTGGTATATTAGCAATAGGTAATTTGAGGTTATATAAATAATATAGTAATTTTATATTTTGATTTCAGTCGTAAAATATTATTGGATTTTCTTTATTTTTAGTCTGTCTTATTGGAGGAGATATAGAAACAACAAAGACAAGGTTAAATCGCTATGCTCAATATTTGAGAAACATATTTCCTTGTAATGATGTCAGTATATTAGAGTTGGCTGCTAAAACTATGGGAAGGCTAGCTGTGTCACTTGGCGTTAAGAGAGGGGAATATGTAGAAGTTGAAATAAAGAGAGCATTTGAATGGTTATCAGAAGAAAGAAGTGAAAGTAAAAGATTATCAGCAGTCTTAATATTACGAGAGCTTGCAATTGCCATGCCATCATATTTCTACCAGCATATTAGTGGATTTTTCCAAAACATTCATACTGCCCTCCGAGATCCAAAGGAACAAATAAGAGAAACAGCTGCAAAAGCATTGAGGGCTGCATTTGTTGTTACATCACAAAGAGAGCAGCCTGATCAAAGTAACAAAGCTCACTGGTATTCTGATTGTTATACAGAAGCAATGACCTCATTTTCTGATCATAATCTTAGGGGTTTAAATAGGGATGAGCATGTTCATGGGGCTCTGCTCATTTTGAATGAACTATTAAGATGTTCGAATGCTACATGGGAAAAAAAGTATACAACCCTCATGCAGAAGTTAGATGCAGAACAAGAGACATCTGATGAAATGCTTTCTCTCAGTTCCAAACTGCATAGCACATGGGCATCACAGAGTTTCTCTGAGGAGAAAAATTCACCACTTGGCATCTATGAGTCAAATATATGTAAAAAATTAATGCAAGAAAAATATGAAAAGATAGCATCTGGTAAGTGTGATTTAAATTTATATAAAAGTCTAAGTCACAAAAACAATAACTTTAGTTCAAACAAGTGAATTATTAGTGCAAATTTGTATTTATTTTGAGAAAAAGTGAAGTTGAAGAAATGTTGATAAAAGTTACATAAGGAGTTAATAGTTATGCAGAAAGCCTACTAGCAAAATGAGAGTGCATTTAAGTGAAGTATTTTCTTTTAAATTGTTTTGTACCATCAGAAACCATGTTTTGTATATTTGTAAGTAATTTAACAGACTTTGTGCTTCTGTAGCATCCTATAGTAATGGATGATATTATGTAGATGGAATTAACTAATTCCTTGATTGACTGTGGGAGGCTATTATAAATAAAGGCAGTATTTTTGCCATTTTGCATCTGATAATTCAATACTAAATGTACTGCCTGAAATGATGCACTGATGTTGGCCAGGGCCAGTCATTTCAAGCATCAGGGTGGGCCCCAGTTACTTGGCCAATACCTAGTCAAATCCTAACACTGCATTCCTTAGAGCCTGTTGGTATTGGGATTAACTCAAAAGTCATTTTCTTTTTAATTGATGGCATATAATTGACTGTGCTGCTAATTTTAGATTCCAATAAAGGGAAGCCCAACCTATCCTGTTGTTTTAACAACAATCTTGATTATTCCCTTGAATTAGTGGTGTTGGGTGCAGAGACAGGGCCTGTGGCTTACACAACTCTTAAGTTTTTGGCCATGGGGATATTAGCTACAGCCACTGTGTTACGAGACTTGACCCTTGTCCTGAATCCTTCTTATGAAGACTTTTCTCCAGGCTCTTATGAAGACATTTTGAGTTCACTTGAGAGCTCCCTTCTGTCAACCCAATTTGTGAAAATCCAAAGACAGCCTGGTGTTGGTTTTAATTAAATTGTCCAATTTAATTATCATTGCAGTAGGTAATCCACATCATATGCATCCTTAAGCCACAGTTACTGAATTCTCTCCAACACGACAAGAGAGAGTTTAAGAGGAGACAAACCAACTTTTAGCTATTTTCTATATTATCTGTTATTGTTCTTAATTAATTTATTTTTAAATAACCCTTTGACAACATTAAAATTATTGTTCCAGAGGTAATGGCTCAGCAAATTTCAAGATCGAATAGTGTTCATCAAATGTTATTATTAATAATACCCAGGTTAGCTGCATTAAACAGGGATGCATTTTCAAAGAAACATTTGAAGTCTACAATAAATCACTTGATAACCTTCTTAAGGGGAAGAGAAAAAGAAAAAGCTATGGCATTTACAACACTGGGACTTGTCTGTGTTGCGGTTGAGTCTGATGTTCAAACATATTTGGGTAGAATCATAGAAATCATCAAATTGACGTTGCCTGTCAAAGATGTGCCAAAGAAACGTACTGAGACAGACACACCATTATTCAATTGTGTAACTTTACTAGGATTCGCGATGAAAGAAGACGTCGCTAATGAAGTTAGAGAATTGTTGGATCCGATGTGTGCGACAGGCTTAAGCCCACAACTCACTACATGTTTTAAGGAGCTGAGTCAAAATTTGCCGTCGTTGAAGATAGAAATAACGGATCGTTTGCTCAATATTCTATCATTGATCCTTAGAAAGAAACCATATATGTGTAATAATTCAGAGCAGCACTTCGTACATATGTTATCCACCGCTCTATTGGGCGAGCCTCATGACGCGAACAAGTTGGTCCTTGCATTACGCACTCTCGGTGCCTTTGACTTCGAATGGAATAACACTTTAATGTCTTTTATTAGAAGGTGCACAGATTACTATCTACTCAGTGAACAACACGACATTCGCTTGGAGGCTGTCAAAACTGCGGCAAAGCTCTTGATCAAAGCTATTGAAAGATGCGCTCAAACAAATTCGCGTACATTAAGCTTGATCGTAGACGAGTCTCTAGGAAAACTTCTGGCTGTTGGGAGGTCGGATTTCGACCAAGAAGTCCGTTATAAGGTGCTTGAGATTTTCACTAATCCAATATTCGATAAATATTTGGCCAGTGAAGAACATTTGAACTGTCTCTTCGTCGCAATAAATGATTCAAACAGTGATGTCAGCGAGTTAGCTTTGTGTGTAGTCGGCAGATTGAGTAATATAAACCCCAGTTACACTACTCCAACATTACGCCAGTATTTCGTACAAGTTCTAATAGAATTGCAATATTCGGAATCGACCCGCAATAAAGAACAATCTTTGACCATGATTAATAACATCATATCACATGCACCGGGTATAACTCGACAATTTGTAGACACTATACTGAAAGTCCTTGTACCAAAGTTAAAAGAGGAATCGGAAAATTCGACCATGGTTTCCATTATTTTAAAAGCAATCGGTGATCTTGCTGAAATAAACGGCGGGGGTCATGCCTTGACCCAATGGCTGCCGGAACTGACATCGATCCAGTTAGAAATACTGGCAGATCCCAATCAGTTGGAAAAAAGAAGTGTAGCACTGTGGTCATTCGGCCAAGTGGTAAGTGCAATAGGGTACGTAGTGACACCATACATGGAATATCCAAGTCTGATGGACATGCTTCTAAACTTCTTAAAAACTGAACAACATACAAGAGACCGCAGGGAGACAATACGCGTATTGGGACTTTTGGGTGCCCTAGATCCATACAAGCATAGAGTTAATCAAGGATTGATTGATTTTCAAACAGTGTCGACGCTCATTTCCATACCGGAGACGACAGCTAATTATGACAATTTTGATACAAACGTGAGTGATATGCTGGTTAACATGTCTCCATTAGTGCTCGACGAATTTTATCCGGCTATAGCCGTCACATCTCTCATGCGGATGTTGAGAGATCCATTATTGGGAAGGCATCACACCAGCGTAGTGCACTCGGTCACTTTAATTTTCCAAACTTTGGGCATCAAGTGTGTCCCGTATATTTCACGGGTGACACCCAGCCTCTTGTACGTGATCCGTACCACCGACAATAGTAATTTCCGTGAGTTTCTATTCACACAACTGGCTCAACTGATATCCGTCGTGAAAATTCATATAAGAGCGTACTTGGAAGATATATTCGACATAATAAGGGAGTATTGGACCCCAGACAGCCAACTGCAACCTACCCTGATATTATTAGTCGAACACATCACTGTCGCCATCGGCACCGAATTCAAAATATACCTCAGAAAAATACTGCCGAACATATTGCGCGTATTGAAATACGACAGGAGCAAGGACAAATTCCTGACGGAGAAGCTGCTGTTGGCGATACAGAAGTTCGAGAATAATCTAGACGATGTCCTGATATCGGTAGTGCCGGCCGTCACCGCTTTGTTCGATGGTAGAAACATTCCTGCATCCATTTCGAAACTGGCAATGGAGACGATCGAGCATTTGTCCGTGTACCTCTACTTTAGGCCGTATTCAGCGGTCATCATCCAGACCCTTGCGAAAGTTCTAGACAACAACTCGGCTTTGAGACAAACAGCAATGAACACGTTATGCGCATTGATAGTTCAAATGGGACGGGATTACATAGATTATATACCGTCGGTTGATCGAATTCTTTCGAAGCACAGAATTCAATGCCCCAACTACATAGTATTGGTTACCCGCCTACAAGTTGCATCTACACTCGCTTCCGATGACGACTATCTAGATGAGACTCGGTCCAGATTACGGAATCAGAAAACTGATGTAAGGACTAATGCTCTTCTTATTAATTGATATTTAGATTATTCTAATTTCATATATTAAAAAAGGTCACATGTTAGGATGTCAAACACCTTATTCGTTATCTTGGACAATATATGATTGAATAAATAATAAACTTGTCTAAACTTCGTTCGTTTTGTCTTTCTGGTTGTATTTTTGTTATCGGTCAATTTTAATACAACATTATAACTGTAACGGGCACTTGTTAAAATTTGTATGCGTAACGTTTAATTTCCTCAAATTTTCAGGTAATGACCAATACCAGTGAAACTCAAGTTCAGAAGCTAACTCTAAACGTAAACAATTTAAGGAAGTGTTGGTCTGTGAATAGCCTCATATCTAAAGAGGACTGGTTAGAGTGGCTTCGCCAACTGAGCGTTGGGTTTCTCACAGAGTCCAATAGCCCAGCCATTAGGTATGTGGCCCCCTTATGCGAATTTAATTGTTGTATATATTAACCCAGTATCATTAATTAAAAGATTGATAAATATTTTGTATATGGCATGTGATAAGTCTGCTTACTAAAAAAGTGCTGAGACGATCTCAGGGGCGAATGTATAACACACCCTTTGTATATGAGAGACTTTTTTCAAGCAATACGAGATATCATCTAGCATTACAAAATTAATATATAATGATGTTATCTCATGACGTCATTAATATTATAAATCTGAAAGCGTGGTTATTGGTTTCTCCTTTCTCGTAGCAACTGAGCAATGGATAGGCATAATTTTTGGTATATATACGTTACAGTATACATACAGATAAAAAGAAAAAAATAACACGTAACCGAAATCGACACGAGCAACGCTGACGACTCGGCTTAGTTATCACATAAATCTTATTATATACAATATTTATATTACATGTTATGTACAAGATATGTAAATAGCCGTAACTCTTTATAATTTCAGAGCTTGTTCTACTTTATCCCAGAACTATCCCCAGCTTGCTAGCGATTTGTTCAATGCGGCGTTCATGTCCTGTTGGACTGAGCTGGGCGAGCAACCGCGAAAGGAATTGGTCGCATCTTTGGAAAGGGCTCTTACAGTCCCCGATGTGCCGGAGCTAGCGTTGGCTGTTCTGAATCTAGCTGAGTTCATGGAACATTGCGAAAAAGGAGCTTTACCTATATCCATCAAGCTCCTGGGAGACACCGCCATTAGTTGCAGGGCGTACGCGAAAGCGCTGTACTATAAGGTAATATTTTTTTGGGGATTAGGTCACCCGATAATATTAGTTTAAATAGATATCTTTCCTTTTATATGACTATATACAACAATATCATTATTTCAGGAAGAAGAGTATCGCAGAAATCCAACAACCCAAGTAGTTGAGGCTCTAATACATATAAATAATAAGTTACAGCAAAAAGAAGCAGCCAACGGTTTGCTCGAGAAAGTGATAACGCAGAAAAAGAATGGGGATTGTTCTTTGAACGTACACGTAAGGTGGTATGAAAAACTACATAATTGGGATCAGGCATTAGATCTGTATGATAAGAAGTTAGAAACGGAACCGCAGGATTCTGAATCCAGATTGGGCATGATGAGGTGTTTAGAAGCAATGGGAGAGTGGAGAAAACTTTATAACATCACTAGCGATCAGTGGGACAGCATGACCGAAGAAATTAAGAGAAAATCCGCCAAGATTGCTGCAGCTGCATCATGGGGCTTACAGGAATGGGATTCGATGAAAAAGTACGTTGATTTCATACCGGAAGACACGCAAGATGGAGCCTTTTATAGGGCTATTTTAGCTATACACGAAGGTCAATGGCCAGAATCCAGACATTATATAGACGCGGCAAGAAGCTTGCTCGATGGGGAGCTGACTGCTGTTTTAGGAGAAAGCTATCAGAGGTCGTACGGAGCTCTCGTTAATGCACAGCTCTTGACAGAGTTAGAGGAGGTGGTTATATACAAACTAGTAGAAGAGAGAAGAAGCACAATACACAGAACCTGGTGGTCTAGACTGCAAGGTGGTCAACGTTTGGTTGAAGATTGGCGAAAGATGTTGCAAATACGGAGCCTCGTTATGACCCCGCGGGAAGATTTTCAAACGTGGCTCAAATTCGCATCGCTCTGCAGAAAATCCGGTTCGATTGGGCAAGCTCACAAAATAGTGCTTTCGATTCTGGGGTGCGATCCGATAACTAATCCAGACGTGCTTCTACGAATGCAAGATCCGAGGATCGTGTTGGCCTACAGCAAAAACCTTTGGGAGGCGGGCAACAAGCGGTACGCTTACGACGTACTGCAACGGTTTGTCGACAACTCCGAACCGGATAACGAAGAGCATTGCAAACTGTTGGCGAGGTGTCACTTGAAGTTGGGCTCTTGGTGCGAATCGCTCCAAGAGATCAACGAGCTGTCCATCCCGGATATCCTGAGGAACTACGCCGCGGCGACCATACTCGCCCCGGAATGGTACAAAGCGTGCCACGCGTGGGCCTGCATGAACTTCGAAACGGTCTTATTTTACAAGCAGCAAGATAACAATTCCGAGAGCAGCCTCGCCGGTGGCTCTGGGGAGAAGAAAGTATCGAGGGCAGAGTTTATCAACACGCATACAATACCGGCTATCGAAGGGTTCTTCAAATCCATTAGCTTGTCCAATGGCAATTCCCTTCAAGACACGTTAAGACTCCTCACCTTATGGTTCGACCATGGACACCATCCGGCCATATATGATGCACTGTTCGAAGGGATACGCCAAATAGATATTAAAATTTGGCTCCAAGTCATACCACAGCTCATAGCAAGAATCGATTCACCCAGAAGCTTGGTCGCAAAGCTGGTTCATATTCTGCTGATAGATATAAGCAAGTTACACCCCCAAGCCCTCGTCTATCCTTTGACGGTGGCTACGAAATCCTCCTTTGTCACAAGAAAGACCGCCGCTAACTATATTTTAAAAACGATGTGCGTACACTCGCATAATCTAGTAAGCGAAGCTGCCATAATATCTGAGGAACTGATTAAGGTCGCTATACTGTGGCATGACCAGGTCTTCATTGCGCTGGACGAAGCTTCCAGGTAACAAAATTGACTACGCCCATGCCTTGTTTTAGATATGCCGCTCAAAAATAAAGGTTATTTTTAACGTCAACGCATCTTTCTTATACCAATTTACATAATATTATGGCACATATTTTTTTGCAGATTGTATTTCAGTGAAAAGGATTACAGAGGCATGTTCAGGACATTGGATAAGATGCATACTATGCTAGATCGTCCGCCGGAGACGTTAAAGGAGGTGTCGTTCTTGCAAATGTACGGGAGAGATTTGCAAGAAGCTCAAAGGTGGTGTGAATTGTACAAGGTAAAAAAAAATAGTAAAGCCGATTTGATAGTTTCATGTTTAGATACAGATATTAAGAACCGAAAAAACTTTAAATTATACTATACAGTTTGCGTTTTCTTGTTTATATTAGCGAAGTGGACACTCAACTCAACAGATGACGTTATCATTTTCTCCAATTTGTACGATAACAAGCTGTTGGTACAAGATTTTTTTAATGTAGGACTATGGTACTAACCCAGGAAAGTCCGCATGGTTTAGAATCATGCCATTTTCACTTACGGTACCGTCAAAAAGTGGTCTTTGCACACCATATTGTGCAGTCTGATTTTATTTTATGAATTAATAGCCAAAAAACTGTTAAGTGATTTTTGTTGCCAAAGGACATTCATGAAATTAAAAAACCAAAAGCGTTTCGAAGGCAAAGACAATTTTTTTTATTCAAAATTGGATTGGTTTACATTCACTTTTTGACGCCTAATGGTTCTACTACCTGTTAAAAAAATGCCTCAGTCCTGAGAAGAACAGCGAAAGAAACTCGGCGGGATATTTTCTTAATTACGTTGAGAATTTTTATAACTTGAATCCTGAAATAGCCTAGAAACAACCACATCATTCCCATGGTGTGCTATATTCAATTTCAAAGTCAAAATTTTATATTAAAAATTGGATTGGTTTACAATCACTTTTTGACGTCTATTGATTCTCCTATCTGTTCGGAAAAAAATGACACGTTCCTTAGAAGGACAGGGGAAAGAAACTCATCGGGACATTAACTCTTCTTTTTTTTTGCATAATTTAATAGCCTTATTTCACATTTAATAGCCTGGAGGCGATCACATCATTCCCAAGGTGTGCTATCTTCAATGAAATCATTTACTGTACGATAACCTTTAGCACACAAACGTCCTTTTACATTTTTTTTTAAATTTGGCAATAGGAGCTTTCTGAACGTTTTCTGGAATCCCATTGTAAAAACGTATACATTGCCCACAAAAAGAATAACTGATTCGTTATAAACGAAACGAAGGTAAAACAAATTTGTGTACGTTTCTGGTACAAATGTTATGCACGTTACTATTCGTAGGAAAATCATTAATATTTTTGTCAATGTACATAACTTTTTCATACACGTGTTGACCAGCGACATTCAATTTGGTAATATTTAAATTTTTTTTCTTAACGACTCTGTTACACTTAGTTTATAGATGGCACTAATAGCTATCTTCTTCAGTACGAAAATTGTATTTATGGCAACTGCATTACCCTACAGTACTATTGAAATAGCTAAAATAAATGTTGCCGATCTTTATGGTGGCAATAGGCTCTCTTAAAGAACCCTTAGGCCTATCCAGAAATACTGCTATCGTCAGCTTATTCCACAGGTTAGTTGTGTTGGCGAGATGACCAATTAAACTTAGCCGTCCATAATCTAGGGTGCGATTTATTTGTTAGGGTTTCTTAACTTAGGCACACAAAATGGTTGCCTTTACAAACTGACACGCACGTGAACCGTCAGTCCGCTAGTTAGTAGACATATATGCAGGTTCTGTTGGGGCTTTTGTTCAGGAGTCGAACGAGGAGCGCTACTTGAACGAGGCCTGGGACCTCTACTACCACGTGTTCCGGAGGCTGTCAGCCCAGTTCCGATCGCTGACCTCCCTCGAGCTGCAATACGTGAGCGAGCGTTTGCACAACTGCCGCGACTTTGAACTCTCCGTCCCCGGGTCCTACGTGCCGGACGGACCCCTCATCAGGATTTCGCACATCAAGAGCCAACTTCAGGTAATAATAATAATAATAATCTTTATGTTTCAACAAGTTCACATTGTATAAATTACATACGTTGGTACGTCCATATGTTACATTATTCGTATTGTTTCGTTCGTTGTGCATTTTATATTTATATATGTATATATCGACAGTAGAAAGCGATTTTGTCGTCTCTCGAGAAATCCAACTTGACACCACAGACAAAAAACGATTATCATTAAACGAACGATTTTAAATCAATTCAAATTATATTTATTCAAATAGACCTTTACAAGTGCTTTTGAATCGTCTTTTTTACATTTTGTTCATGAGAAATCTACTACCGGCTCGGGATGCAGTTCTGTTGAGATGAGACTGCGAGAAACTCAACAGTTCTTTTAAAATACCATTACAGTACGTTAAGCCTTAATAAAATCTTATAGCTATCCCATATATAAGTCATATCAGTCATCGAATTTAATAATAATTCTTTATTGCACAACACATGTCATTTACATTACATACAATATAATTAAAATGGTCACATGCACCTTGTTAGGCATAGCAATTTATCTCAGCAGCATTACCCCACAACAGAATACCGTAAGACAGAACACTTTAAAAATAGCTAAAATAAAGGAGTCTATTTCTATCAGCATCCGTCAGTTGTCTTGCTTTCCTTAATGCAGAGACAGCTGCACTGAGTTTACCTACGAGTGTTGAGAGATGGGGGTTCCAATGTAGTTTTTTTATCTAAAGTTATACCCAAGAAAACAGTTGAATCAGTAACTTCTAGTGCGTTGTTAAGAAGCAAGCTGAAACTTTGATACCAACAAACAACATTAGGTAGGGTAAATTAAATACATTTAGTTTTCTTAGCATTTAGCACTAAATTATTTGATTAACATTTACATTTTGATTATAAAAATTCACAACTCATGAATTTATAACTTTAGAAAGTTGAAATTTTGAAAGTACTTTTCCCATATGTATATATATTAACTTTTTTAAACCTTGCTTGACACAATTAACCGGAATATCCTAAAGTTACTATTTCATTGATTTTGGAGATTTTTATGTACATACATATTTTGCAGAGGGTTAGCCACTGCATTGCCAGTTATTCTACGGCCATAGACAGTATATAACACAGTAGAGATACAGTAAGACCAGTGCTTTTTTTTAAAATGTTAAACTTACATACACACTTGATTCTGTTTTTACACGGTTCCAGAAAAAACCGTGTAAAAAAGACATTGATCGTATGCAAAAATATTAACACATTTCAATTGCTCTGACCAGTAAATTTGCTTGTATGAACAA
>DWHO01002234.1:0-13706 GCA_018247575.1 Eurytides lysithous rurik | reverse complement strand
AGTTTCCGCCCGAGAAATGGGGACTTCCCCGAGCTCGAATTCAGCCGACCGAGGTCGGTTGCATACATCACACACATATGTTTTATATGTATAGATTTCATTTACCCGGCGTTGGGGCTGTATTTACCAAGTATCATTGTTTGTCGGGATCCGATTAAAAATATTAGGCAAGTTTCTCAATATATATACTTTTTATTTGTAAGCATTGTAGATGAAAATAGAGGTTGCTACATGAAGTATGAGTATGACTTTTCGATGAGTTGATCGATCGCGTCGCACAAGAGGCTGGATGTCAAGTGCGTATATCATTATGCAAACATTTTATACCAGTTCTATAGAACGCACACATTCATTGTGTTTGCGTTCGCACTTTCCGGGTGGTCAGCCATCGTTTTATTATCTAACCACATGAAAAATGTGCGTAACATATAGGTATCTCACATTACATTATTTAATTTTAGTCGATTCACTTTTTTATTTTGGCCGATCATCCCTTTCCCTTTCTATATTAATTGTAATTAAACACCTTGGCCAATTCTTATATGCTTTGATATACAAATATTTTTTGTCCGTTAAATATCTGTGATTGATATATATGGAATTGTGAAGTTAATCGGATATTCTAAGATTAAGAAATAAATCTTGTAAGTTTTACGTGTTTGACAAGCGAAATAGAGATTTATGAGCTATAGAGATAGACAATTATCACTGCAATACTGTGGACAAATCACGTCTTAAGGATATTTGCTCAAATAGTTTGCCAAGTAAGAGGAGGAATATCGATTGTTGCCTTTCAATTATATCAACCTTAACCTTTTCTATTTTTAAAAATAAACAAACTCAAGAACAGACATTCAAAATAAGTAACTACTATTCTTAAGACACGAAGGTAAATGTCAAGTTTCCATTGCCCGTTACTATAACGATCACAACAAAGTAACTACATGATAAACATAATTGAATAAAGAATGAACAGGCTTAGTAGTTCCACACGCCACACGAAAACCACTACAGAAGCAAAAGGTTTCTATAATATTTACTTAAACCTGAGCCTCGAGACAACACGTTACGTCTCACATCATGATATTCTCTATGGCTGTGTTATATTGTAGTGTGTTGATTGTTAATATGTGTATATTGGAAACATCATCGTTATACGTCACGTGTAAGCAAGCGTTCGATCTGGAAAAAAGACCAACTTTAATCGAGTTAAAATCCACAAAGACATCAGATATAATTGAGTGCCTATCGTACATTAGTAAGAAACAGCTACCTAGTGCTGAGACGGTTTTCGTCTGGCGTTCTATTGTCAAACATTTCGACGGAATTCCTAGCATACCTGAAAGCGTTCTTATGTCCCTACAGTGGGTAACGCCGGCGATAAGTGCTGAGGAGTACGCCAATATGACCCTTGACGACATAGACGTTATAAGGAACTTCGGGTTAGATTATAATCTTGTTAACGAGCAACTGTTTGCTGTAGCAGATCGAGTACGAGCAGATTTCGCTGGGAAAATGCCTGAAGATTACACTTGTTACGACTTGACTGCGCTTCGAAACATACTATGCGCATTTGATGCTAGCGAAATAGACAGGATACACGCTTCTGCTTATAAGGAGGCTGCGAATGTTATCGGGAATCTGAAATGCAGTCCAGAAGTTATGTCGGCCTTTGCTCAATTGGCCATGCATCGTGACGCCTTTGGATCGCCGCTTAATTGGAGCGATGCAGTCATTGGCGTGGTCGGCGAAGTGGTGAAATATCTCCCCACAGATTTGGCCGATAAGATTTTGGCTCGGCGCAAATATAAAACGATCATTTAAATTATGAAATGAAACTTGTTTACTTTTCGCATCACTTCAATCATGTTTTAAAATTAATTGTGATGTTTAAAAATCAATAAAGACTAGACAAGCAACTTCTACTACTACTACTTCATTATTAAAGATATATCTTTAATAATGTCCACCCGACCGATTCCGGCCACGGCGGCCGATCTACAAAAGATCTGCCAAATGCGCAGGACATATTATAATGCACAATCGTTTGCGCAAACACAGGTGCACTCACTCTTCCCTTACTCTTATAGCCCGATGGGACGAAAGTCGATTAAAGGAAAGATTAAGGCCTGTACAGGCATTTCTTTACTTTTTATAAGCAGAAATATTTTAATCGATAGAGACAACGGAGAATATTCGTTTTGGCTGACGTTAGCAACTTGAACCTTTCTGCCAAGCCAGCCAAGGTTCTTCAGATTCTGGCTGATAGATATGGGTATGCTATTAATAAGATTAGGTCGAGATTGTCTAGATTTATCATGCACAAATTACTAGAGCTACCAATAACAATGGCTTGGCCTTTACTAGGGTTAACCATTAAACCAAACCTATCAGTCCAAATCTTGATACCCCTTAAGTTCTGGTTAATTTTTTGAAGGAGTTTTAGAATACTGTATATTGTGCCCTGAGCATACAATTGGAGATTATCAGCATATAGATGGTACGCACATCCACTCCATCAAATGATACAATGAAGATTCTAGTGCAGAATATTTCTTTTCAACGGTGGTACAACCACGCAGCTGTTCCCGCTGCTGAATGGACCGGCTCGAACCGGATGTTTTTTTTGCTTCCTCGTTTCGTTCGGTGAGTGAGGTGGCCGATGGCCCACCCCCTCTCTTCCTTTCCTCCCTCTGTTACCCTCCATACCTTTGCCTCCATCTCCACCGTCCTTTCCCTCCTCTTCTCTCCAAAATCTCTCAAAAATTCCCCCCTTTAAAGGTTGGCTACGCATTTGCAAGTAATATTGAAAATTTCCATGGGCGGTGTTGATCCCTTCCCATCCCATCCCATCAGGTGACCCGTTTGCTCGTTTGTGAGCGTACTCCATAAAAAAAAGAAAAAAAGTGGTCTTTCCCGCAACGTCAGATGTTCAGCATTGATAAAAATTGCGAAGGCATGAACCCAAGGAAATCCCATGCGTAAGCAGAAAGTGTTCACTCTTCAAGTGGGGTTAAGCATAACCAAGGTGAAAAGGGTGTTGATGTGAAGACGTAGTTTGGATGCGCATTTAATGGACTTAAGACTGAAGAGATCCCGCGTTTTATGAAGCGGTACGCGGAAAAAACACCGTGAAATTCTTTTTTTGGATGCAAAAAAATCAAGGTCCATCCCTAAAAAGGTCAACAACAAATAAGGTGTACGCCCAAAACAGTGAAGAAATGAACAGCCGCATTCCGCGTGTGCAGCGAGGCCATTTTCCATTGTCATTAATTTTTTGAGTGGAACTCGAATTCGAGCCTAGGTTGTGTTGTTAGAAGGGCGTAAAAACAAATCCAGTTGTGTATCAAAATACACTCCTTACAAGCCTCGTGGAACTTCTTGCTCATAATATGTTCAATAAGAGACACTAGGTATTCCAGTAAAATTCAAAACTAATAGACCGAAAAACACACAAAACTAGTTGGCATTAAACTACTAACTACATCCGGCACAAAGACTGGCCTTACAGTCCAGACTTAAATCCGTCGGATTATAAAATATCACAAAGAAGGAAAAGCCTGCTCACAGTCTCATCCTGAAGGTCCTTGATCCTCGATCCTTGGTCCTTGGTCCTTGATCGAAGCTTTATTTGATACGCATATCATTCGTGCTATTAAAGACCACTGATCATACAGGTTGAATGAAGGCTTGACTCAAAATTGCCGGGGTCTTTTCGAATAAGCTTAGTGAACATAGCAATATATGTTTTTGTAAGTATCTTTTTGTATATAAATGACAGCTGTAAATACAAAAATATGTCAATTATTTTACAATAAACACCTGACAAAACTTATGACTCGACTAAGTATTAAAAGACGTTGGAGTTAATGAACTCAAAACACAGTAGCTACCGGACAACCAAAACGAATAACTTAAGGTGAACGAAAAATAATTGAAATACAAACTCTTCGTCATAGTGCGATCATATATTGTTTATTGTTTTGCCAATTTTCTCATCATTCAGGTTTGCAATTTCACATTCCTTTTAAAATTAAAAAAAAAAATCAAAACCATCTTCTATTTTCACTTATCCTCGTATAACTAATATAACGCTAATAAAAAAAATAAAAACAATGTTTTTTTTTGTTTCGGCTGGTTTCAACGTTTTTGTAAAAAGTAAAAATAAATAGCACCTACATTTATTTTTCATCGTTATTACGATGTAACCAACCGTGTCTAAGTCAAGACTGTTTATATAATAATAATAATATCATAGGACATATTACACATTGACGTCCATTCCCAAGTCCACTCCCAAACTAGATACTATGGAAACCAGACAATTGATATACATACTTATATAGAGACACAGAACAAATATCTCTGCTCTTCGCACGAATATTTTCTCCTGAGCAGGAATCGAACCAACGACCTTTCGCTTTGCAGTCGGGAGCACTAACTACTACATCGACGGGCCAGTCATAACAGTATTAATCGATTTTTAGGTATTTCGATTTTGAACAAAAACACGACGTTATTATTATTCGCGTGCAGGTCTATTTCTACAGTAGGATATTGCACTTTCACAGGAAACATCAAATAGAGTAGAACTAAAACTAACAAGTTTAAATCACGCTATATGTATATAATCAAGGACTAGTGCGCAATGCGTAGAAAAAAATTAAACTATTATGCCTACATCCGATCATATACCGGTGATAGGTTTACGTACCATATCGGTGATATCGTTGATTTCTCGACGCATTGGAATCGGTGCTATTAGTTTTCCGATACATCGATACATATAATATTATATTATATATATTTTCGATACATCGAGTTGGGCGCTACGTGGGATGGCCCCTCCTTTAGTCCGTGCACGTCGACAATGCGTAAATTATTCACGCTCGGGGAATTTCCGTTGTTTATATCTTCATGATGCTACTTAGTTTCTTGTTCTTAATCGTGCCTAATAAAATAAATATTATATACTAGGGTAAAGTCACTAGTGGCACTGTTTCTATGAGCAATCGATAATTGCTTTGGATTAGAAAGTTGGTCGATGTGTAATTTATGTTAAACCACAGACATAAATTCATTATAAACATACTTAAAATTTTTTGCATAATGTATTTTATATATAAGTATATGTATATATATAATATCTTTTTTATAAAATGTATTAACTAAGTTCATATATATCCTACTTGGTTTTAAGCACATGTTCGCAGTATAGAGTGCAATCAGAATGAAATATCTGGAAACCTTAACCTTTTGAGGAAGCTTTGCGATATACTGTTTACAACAAAAATACGTATAATTAGGGAGAAGTCAAAAACTACTTGTTAAATCTCGCTAAAATTTATGTGGGACCACACGACAAGCACCAGCTCTTAAATATAATAAGAATCATCAAAATCGGAACACCCAGTAAAAGTTATAAGGTAACATAACACACAAAAATCGATAACGATAACACACAAAAATACGGTCGACTTAACAACCTCCTCCTTTTTTGAAGTCGGTTAAAAATACCGATGATTGAAATAAGGGCAACGTTATTTTTTAAACTTTGTTTCCAATCCTAGACTTTACGTCCATAAGGTATGTATTTTCGCATCCAATAAGTGTAAGTGAAATAGTAACTATTGTAATATTAATAAAAAAATAACAATTTATCTCACGTTTCTTCAACCAAATAATGAACAAAAATGAGAAAGGCGGCGGAGTGACTAACTAAAACAGAGATATAAATGAAATAACTGAATCTAAACTAAATAGAAAAAGAATGTTATCTACGAACCACGAATAGAAAAATAACTCAACAAGTCACGAGATTTCCATTTGTAAAATAACTTTACAGGTTATTTTTCTATTTGTAAAAGTAGTTGTTGAAACCGCAATGGTTATTTGGGATACTTATGGCTTGGGTCAAATGGTTACAACAGAAAATGCTTTTTTGACAGCTACGATGACGACGGCGAGCGTGTTGCTGACGGTGGGCACGACATGGAGCGCATCCAGCGAGAAATGCGACAAGGAGGAACGCCTGTCCAGGTCACCCTGGAACCACGTTGCAGTGGCGGCCCTCGAGCTCCGCGAGACACCTGCAACTAGGGATCAGGCCTTGCGTATGATGAGGGAGTGGATACAGAAGAACGGTGACATCAGAAATGTTAAACAAGGTGGGTTCGGCAAAACTTTTTCGGTGCTTCTTTTCAATGCAAACTATTTTTATACTATAGACAAAACTAGACTAACGATTTTTATCGATATTTCACCTTGTAATTCAGAATAATGTTAGTATAATAGTAGTTTTGTGCCAAAGAGGTGAGTAACGAATAGTATTGATTTGTGAAGATGGGCGATCACACAAAACTCACAACAGTTTTAGACTAGCATCTTAAATTTTAATAGTGCATAACGCACTGTTAAAATTTAGGATGCTCTAGCCATTTATTAAACCGTTTTAATATAAGATACAAATAACATCCTACTAATTGCTTTATGTGCTGTATGTTGAGTTGATTAAAAGGTTTTATTATTAAATAGGATGACTGATGAATAAAACTTTTTTTCACAGTCCATCAGTTATTCTGTCACGAACTAGTTACGTATAAGAACTGCACTCATCCGTTTCAAAGGCAATGCTGTCAGTTATAATAACTGGGCTTGGAGGTATAATATATTAAATCCCTGAATGAGTGTGGGGCCAGGTAGACACTAAGCGACACGCTTACTATTATTATTATTTTATAACTGTCAGACACTCGACTTACGATTTTTCTTATCTCTTTATCTTCTGAAAAAAGACACTAAATAAGACATATCTACCACGAAGTTAGTCGAAAAATAAAACCGTCGCGCACTACAATAAAATTTACAAACAATTAAAATTACCATAATGATTCGAGAGAGATTTATGTTAATTAATTACGTATAAAATTCTGCATGCATCACTTACATAATCCTGGAGTCGGCGCAATGACCGGCCGAAAGCAAATTCTAGATGCACAAACCTGTAGACGTAATTTAAATATTCGACGTTGCTCGAATTTTTCACATTTAATTTATTTATTTATTTTAAAATATGTTATTATCTTTACAGTTTGCTGCAGATTTTATTAAAGCAAAACAGTAAATAATCATAGAAGAAAAAGGAAACGATTTTACTAAACTGTTTATTTAAAAATAAAACACCAAGTTATACTCATTCTAAAGATAATTTCAATGTGGCAAAGAATATAAATTGTTCACACTGTACAGTACATTTTGAGACAAGAGACATTGAAGCCCAATAAATGAGCTGATAAATAATCTTAAAAAAAGTGTTTCTTTAAGTATATTAGTATTTGTCTGTGGTGCGGTGGAAAACTCTATCTTACCTTATCTTAACTGATGACGCTTTTAGCCTATGCGGCTCTGTAAAGCTTCGTCGTATCGCCTAATCTATGGAAATGCTAGTTTCCACGAATTGGATCGGTGGAAAACTCTATATTAGTACAATAGCTATAACTATTGAAATAGTATCTAGCGCAGGCGGCATAATAAAATATAGTTGTGACCGCTAGCCGTGTTTGCTGCAGTCGTGGTAGTGAAAATTTAATTATTTAGATTAAGTTTCAATTTTTAGAACTAGCCGCAGTGTTTAGTCTAGCCATTGTACATCTCTGTCTTTATTATTTGTCCATCGGAAGCCTCTATTTACCTACATGGTTATATAGCCGTTGAATTTTGGCAGAATTCAGTGGGGCCGTCTTTATTAAATTTAATTCTGTGTTTTAATGAAAAAAATGAATATGTAAAGGTTAAGTTGAAGAGAAATAACAAAATACATTTGATTAGCAAATAACATGTTTACAGAAAATTTTATTCTTCATAATGTCGAAATCAAGTAGATAAGTAGACGGCTACAAATTTGATTTGATTACATTGATTTCAATATAAAATATTACGGTATATAGCTAATGAATTTAATTTGCCATTATTACAACTGTCATTTTAACATGCTCACACAAAATATTTCATAAGTTGCTGTACTGTATAACATATGTGTAAAGTAATATATTGCGGTTCAACAGAATATTAATAATCGTATTTATTTTTGTATGATTTACGATTCACTATGTTTTGACAATCAATCATTTTCGTATGCGCGCTAAGATAGATAATAATAAAATTTTATTTTATTGAACTAGTTTCCGCTTGCGTTATTAATTTTTTTTCTCGTTCTATTTTATTCTTTGTTTTTGTTTTAAAACAAAAGGTGATATTTTTTATTCAAATCATTCACAGCTTCGCTTTTGGTTTCAGATGACAATTTCTTGCTACGGTTTTTACGTCAGAAGAAATACAGCATACTGATGGCCCAGCAGACGTTGTTGAAGTATTTAAGTTTAAGGAAATACTATCCGGAATGTTTCACAAATCTAGACTACGAAGATCCAAGTATCGCCGAGATTCTGAACAGCGGGTGAGTTTCTTAATTTAAAAGACGAGAAAGAACAAAAAGGCACTTAGAACTTAGAAGCTTACTCTAATCTAGTGCTGTAGTGGTACACATTTGTCTTCTTCCAACATTACCTAACAGTAAATTACGTAAGACTTTAAGCAATGCTAACTAAAACGTCGTATAAAGAAAATTCAGCACAATTTTTTATCGGACTCACTGATAACACTACGTCTACCCACAAACGGCTATGCCACACGACATTCTGAGCTCTTCAGGTTTGAAACTGTTAGGCTCTTAACTGTGCTCATCTTTTAGAGATATAAGATGGTCTTTCTCTATGACTAATGATTACCTTGTACAGTAATATTTAAACATTACTGGTTGGCGGTACGATAATGGAACTCTCTGGAACTCATTGAAACTCATACTACTTAGGACGGAATCTGCCTAGACGGATCTGAGTGAGATCATCATCATCCACTTATAAAAAGTAACTTGTAATATGAATATCAATTCTTAAAAGTTTTTATGAGCGCAACTCAAATCCGACCATATTATTTACGGCGATATCTTACCGACCAATAATAAGAGTTGAATTTGCACTTTCACATTATTTACAAGGACATTTCCCCTTTTACAGTAGTGATATAGTTTCAAGCTTCGCAATTTGAGATTCGCCGGGGCTATATTGAGTTTAATTTAACGTTGCATAAGTGTCGCGAGAAAGGTATTCTGGCCCGGTCGGCTGGCTGCGAAAGAGTTGCCGTGTTTTGGTCATTGTGTTACATAACTCTGCTCATTTATGTCACACGTGAACATTACGGCCCACGCAAACACGCCGGCCTTCTTACCCTTGAACTAGAGCTGTGTGTATATAACCGCTTTCCCTTGTGTTGAAAATTCGTTTACGGAAAGCTTCAATTAGCCCTGCCGAGGTAGAGATAGTTTTTATTGTTGTAAAATGTGGCAGAAAATTTAACGGTTTTATGCCCGTGACCACTCATTGAAGGAACATCTGTTCGGATATACTGCACGGTTACTTGACATCTTTATAGACGTGAGAAATCGGAGAAGCCGAATCGAAAATATATTTATTTACAAAGTCCTTTGCTTTTCAATTACATTTTATCATCATCATTTTCATATTTCGTAGGCAGTCATTGTAGTTAGTCCATAAGGAACCTACTACCGATTGCAGTTCTTTTGGTAAAAGCCTGTAAGATATTGAGCAGATGTAGTATATAAAAATAAACAGCTTAAATAAGCTAAATATAAACTATTACAATCAGTGGCGGTACTACCATACAAGCCCAAAAGCCCGGCTAGCCCTACTAAGGAGTGAAATTTATAAATCTTAATTAGCACATTCTTTAGCTTCAAAATTCTTTTCTGTTTTTAGGTACATCGTTGTGTCACCGATCCGAGACAGCAAGGGGCGTCGCGTAATCGTATATAATATGTGTAAGATTTAATTGTTTCCGTTAATTTGCTATGCGCATTATAAAATTTGTGCGTTAATGAATGCCATAGAATTAACGTCAAGAACGCTTGCGACATTTATTTTGTTTTGTGCGTAACTAACGCATGTGAATTTAGATTTAATTCAATAATTTAACACTGTACTACTAATACTGTGTAATATTTATGAGTGGACCGGTTCGTTAAGGTCTTTTGAACTGCAACGTCAAACGATATCCGCATAAATTATATGTTTAAAAATATATAAACATAAACATGCATAAACAAATAATTACATTCGTAGGAATTCGATCTTTCGACATTTAACTTTTACAACAAAATTTTTAACTTGTGATCCGCTCGAATTACGAATATCGAATATATTATGATCATAAGAAATATCTTGTGTTATATGGAAGTTACATACATATATTTCATCCAGTCAAACGGCCAGATCGGGAACAGTGATTTGTAGTTTATACAAATATTTGCTCCGGGTGTGATTCGAACCGACGACCCACGACGCCGAAGCTAATAGCTTGACAACAACAGTGGGTTGTCGAGCTGAGTTTCAATGGAAATATTTAAAAGAGTAAGCTGTTGAGTCTTATGTTTTGTTCCTTTTTTAATATTCTGTATATTTTTCAAAATTTTCTAGTTTTGCTAAATTTATTTTTACATTTTTTTGATGCCTTATTTATCAGACGATGTATTATATTTTTCTGCGAATGAATCTGCTACATCTGTCACTGACAATAGTTTTAGTTCGCTAGGCGATGCCACTTTGCGATTTAAAAAAAACTTTTCTGTTAATCGTAAGAACCTTTTGAATATCTGATTAAGCCCCATTTTTTTTCTACTATGTATTCTTTTCCCGGTTTTGTGCTTATTCGTAATTATCATGCCGGAAAGAGTGGGGGTGGCGTATATATTTAAAAAATATTGGCGTATACCTCTCAGAATTACTCAGCTGCCGAGTTCCTTTTTCAAGAGGTGACTGTCGAAAGTGCTATCGAACTGCCCTCTTAACGTCGACTATTTCACTGATTTTGAATCGGTACTTGAATCTTTGGGTTCAGAGTATTCTCATCACGTTATCATTGGCCATAATACCATACTCCTTACAACCTAATTCCTCCCGTGCTCTCAAACTCCTGCGTATTGGTTTCGGTTAATTAGTTTTCACGATCTACCTCTCCAAGCCACCCACCATAATGTATCCGGTAATGACACATGGCCTGATTTTGTCCTATTTTCTAAACCTTTTATGGTTTCTTCTTATGGACAATATCCTGTTCACGACCTTATTTCCCTCACATATATCTTCAAAAACCTCCTAAACCTAAACCTAAGGTTTTTTGTTCGTTCTGTACTTGCGTTCTTTTGCAAGGATAAACATCGAAAAACTGCGTACGGATAAGGGCAATATCGAGTTGAAATTTTTGGTAAAGGCAGACACCATAAATGATAAGGTCGATATACGAAACTCGTGTATCGAAGTTACATGTGTTACATATTGGCTCGTAATCTATTTCTTGGTATTAGTAAGTCGCATTGTGCAAACATTCCTACCTTAGCCAATTTAAATGATTTAAATCAACATTTCATCACCACTCCTTTGATGGATCATCTTGCGAGAACCAATTTTACATTTACATGGCTTGACGCAACCTTTTATTCAATCCTTTCACTTCACTCCCGTCTCTTTTCACGAGATGAAAAGGCAGTCCCGGCTATTAAATCCAATGAATTTGTATGTAATAATATTGGCACTTTTAATATCTTGACACTGTCAGTGATAGAAATCTTCGCTCCACTTATAATAGTCATCTAGTCCGCCTTCGCACCATTCTCATTGTACGCACTCTTCTTTATTTATTCAGTCTATACATCTGTGGAATTCGCTACCTCCGAAAATAAGGAAGGGTTAAAAATCGCCTAGATTTTAAGAAAAAAGTTCTCAACATTTATTTAACAAAATGACAGCAGACGCAGATCGTCAAATTTTTGTATACATATCGTAATTTTTGTATACATATCGTGTGTGTATAATATACAGGATCAATAAATGAATAAATAACCTTAAAATGGGTTATAGCTGAGCTGACGGCCGTTTAGAAAAAAATACAACAAAAAATGTTTCCTTATTAGTATCTTAGATATAAAGATGTGTGCATTTTTTACCTTTATATCATTTTTCACTAAGCCTGCAAGTTAATGAATTTATTGACGCTTAATATGCAATATAATTTTACGATAACTGTGTAGGTAAGAGAAAATTTGGTAATATTACGAAATATGTAATATGGGAACATTTATGGCAATAAATTGTACTTTATGCAGGCCTTACATCTGCGGATAAAAGCTTCGTTTACAGTTTCGTAAGCAACAAACAATGTATTTGTATATTGAAGATATAACTGTATATACCTCTATTTGTAAGATGAGTTAGGTTTGCTAAGTTACTTGGTGCTTTCTCCCGCTTGAACATTGTATATATTTCGTTAGGTAAGTTCAACGCGAACAAATTCACGTGCTGGGACATGTGCCGCGTCCACATCATCGTGTACGAGAGTCTGTTAAACGACCAGACGGACCAGATACTCGGCTTCACCCACGTCGGCGAGGGGACCGGCGTCACCAGCGCCCACATCACCGCTTGGAACCCCACTGACTTCGCTAGGATCATCAAATGGGGGGAGGTAGGTTTAGCTTAGGATAGTATATAAATTGACGAGATTTGGGGGCAGGGAGATTTCTTCTATTCTTAACATACACGTCTGCTTTTAAATTACAACACTGTTGTGAATAAAATGTTCCCTTACGAACGGCGCATGATACATCGGCAAAATGTTGGTACACGATTCAAAGTGTTGCGTCATTTGTGGTGACTAAGCGCTCCTCGTCAACCGGAGATTTGAGATGTTATATCTCTATGCCCAATAAATAATCTGGCAACATTACTCTTACGGTGGTAGAGCCACGCAACTGTTCCCGCTGCTTAACGGGCTGGCTCGAATCGGTTCAATACCACGACCTCACAGAAAATCGGCGTAAAGTGGAAGCATTTTTGCTGCCGCGTTACATCCGGTGAGTGAGGTGGCTGGTGACCCATACCCCTCCACCTATTCCCTCCTGCCCCCTTTTTTCCCCCACTATGCCCTCCCCTCTTTTCCCTCCACCCATACCATCCTCTCACTCCCCCTATTCCAAAAATTCCTTCACTCAAAGGGTGACAACGCATTTGGAAGTTCTGTTGCAAATGGGCAACTGTGATCGCTTACCATCAGGTGAGCCACCTGCTCGTTTGTCAAAGGCTTTCGCCTTCGATTCATCGAGATGCAAAATTTACTAATGTTTGGAGGTGAATGTGAAGGTCGATTTTGCTATTACGAAAAGATATCGTTATGGCTTCGTGCCCGTAGTGGTACACTACGGATTGGCGGACTTCACATATTTTGTACTATTATACTGTAAAGACATAACCTGTGAGCAAACCTGTGTTTCGATGTCATGTTTCTCAATAAATTATATTTTATGTGCTGAATATCATATGCAGAGTGTGTTGACCGAATTATATCAAGATTCTAAATGCACTGCTCTGTTATAGACACGTGAAAACTTTACCGTAAAGAATCCTTACTTATCGAAACTTAAACAGTTTAAATAATTCCAATATTTCACACGCGGCCCAATCGCAATTTTTATTCACATAATCAGTAAGGGTACTAATAAAATAAATATTCCAACCTCGAAATAAAAAAAAAAGAGTGGTTAAGTGATTTCGGCGAGATTACCTGATACCTCATTAGCA
>DWHO01002233.1:0-13707 GCA_018247575.1 Eurytides lysithous rurik | reverse complement strand
TACCAAACACGTCTGATTGCATTGAGAATTCACAAAATATTAACACATTTCAATTGCTCTGACCAGTAAATTTGCTTCTATGAACAAAAAGGGAATTCCCCTAAATTTGTGATATGAACATATATCGCAGATATTAAATTTGACAAAGAAAAGGTAAGCACAAAAAATTTTAAATCATGCTAAATGAAATAAAATCGTGTAAAAAATTATGTTATTATATAAAATGTTATAAAAATATTTTATTTTCAAACCGTGTAAAAAACCACCGTGTAAAACAGAATTGGGTGTACATAGTTTTGAAAGCCTTCATAAAACATGTGTTATGTTGATGAAGATACTACACTACTACTAAGAATATACAACTTTGTTTTAATTTTCTTTCCATCACTCGTTTTCGTAAGTACGACTTTTCACCTAAACCATAGTCTGAAATTTTTCTAATTATCTCTTTGTCTTTTCCTTAATAAACCATAAACATCTTTATGTGTCCTCTTTGGTCTGCCATACAACGCTGCTTGTACACTCTTTTTATTTTTCATAGGTAAGTTTGCTTCAAAACGGACCTACCGTTGAATTTAATCTTAGAGTCATCAACATTCTGTTCTTGTTCCGTGATAACGTTTTTTTTTATTTTCTGTTGATTTTATCTAACACAGAGCTTGCTTGTATAACTTATCCTTGCAACCGACAGGAATTTTTGTATTATCAATGCAATTCAAGTTTGAAAGTGTTACTGCAAATCGATCTCTTGGCGTCCTTTTGCAGATCAAAGGATTATGAAGATCGGGTCGACTTGAGTAATCAGTTCAAGCAGTTCGAGCATTATACCCAATATGAAAGTTCATGTTTTTCTGATTAGCATACAGGTTACATTGATAAACTACCACATCTACTGCGCTGTCAATTAGTACCATGAATAGCACTAGAACATACAGCAAAAATATCTTCAACAATTCCAATCAAAACTTCAAAAACCAACCACGGAGGTAGAACATTAGTAGAAACGTCCCTTTTTTTTTCCGGTTGGGTTCGTCGGGTTTTCTCTTCGATTTTGATAGATGAATTTATAGCTGCGTAGTCAAGTCTAGAGTAGACGTAGAGGTTGATGGTTGTGTTAATATAAGTCAGTAGTGTATTGAGAGGTGAGTGTTTATTGGCAATGTTTTGAATGACATGTAAAGCTAATAAATCATTGGTATCGTGAACTAGTGGCTGCTCTGAGTCTATAATTCGATCTCACTCTATTTCAAATATTTCGCCAAAACTATCCATCTAAATAACGTCAATTTTGTCGTTAGAAACAGAGACGTCAAAATCAGTATAAATAATATTAACAGTCAGGGTTGTTCTCTAGCAAAGAATCTTCGATCAAGTCGTTTTTATTTTAAATATGACATGTCTGCAATGAACATACGTTCAAAGTCACCAGTTATAAATCCAAAAAAGTTTTGAAAGAAACAAAAGCAAACTACTAGTAACTTACTTACTTTTTACGGTGGTAGTGCCATGCAGCTATTACCGCTGCTGAATGGGCCGGCTTGAACCAGGCAAGTACCACGGTCTCACAGAAAATCGGCGCAAAGTGGAAGTGTTTTGCTTCCACGTTTCGTCCGGTGAGTGAGGTGGCCGGTGGCCCATCCCCCTCCCTGCCCGTTCTCCCTCTCTCACTACCCTTTCGCCCTTTTCCTCTATACCCTCTCCCCTTCCGCTCCCTCTCCCCTCCTCCCTCCCTCTCACTTCTAAGGAAGAATTTTTGGAAGAGAAAGGATCTCTTCCAAAAATTCCCCCTCTTAAAGGCTGGCAAGTTCTATAACGCTACAAATGTCCATGGGTGGCAGTAATTACTTACCATCAAGTGTGCCGCTTGCTTGTTTGTCAGCCTTATCCATAAAAAAAAAGAACTTATGCCTAAAGTTCCTGACGGTACAAATTATTCAGTTATCAATGACAAAAAAATAACACAATTACTTCCTGTATTCAAAATTCATGAAATAACGTCTATCATTAGCAGAAAAAAAAATACTTATCTACGAATAACAATTTTTAATTTGCATCAAAATATTTCACTCGCCGTTCTATGCTACTCACGCACTTGTATGAAATCTGAAAAGCCTAGAGTATTTGGTTAAATTCATTCGATTCTATTTTGAAATTGCGACTGGCTGCCTAAATATTATAGAAATAGATCGACAAATTTTTGAAAAATTATTCTCTGAAATACCTGCAACGGTGACTCATACTTTGGAATCGTCCTCATCAGTTGCCATCGCTACATTAGAGAGTAATATTAGCTATAACGATTTTTTTTTCTTTAAATATGTTTCATCAGAAGATATAATTAAAACTTTCAAGACCTTAAGCTTGAAAAAAACCGATGATCTTTGAGATATGTTAGTTAAATTATTGTATAGTGTCATAACTGACATTGCGCCTCAATTATCTTTCATTTTCAACAAATGCATTGATACCGGCTTATTTAAAGATCTGATGAAGCATATCAAAGTAGTAGCATTGTTTAAGAATGGCGATAGACTTGAGCCTGGCAACAAAATACCTATATCAGTTTTACCATCCATGAGCAAGGTTTTTGAAAAAATAATTTTAAACCAATTAACGGAATTTGTCTATAGTAATAATCTTATACATAGTGAGCAGTATGGTTTCACCAAAGGTAAATCAACAACAGATGCGGGTGGGTGCTTAGCTCCTCAAGCATATTTTTGACTCATGGGAGAAATCGCAGAATGCAATAGGTGTATTTTGCGATTTATCCAAAGCCTTTGATTGTGTGGACCATCGAACATTATTATTGAAATTAAACCAATATGGTATTCGCAGCACTGCACTTGATCTCATTGCCTCTTACTTGAATCCAGAGAGTCCAGAGGGTTGATATAAATAATGTGAAATCATCTGGATCTCCTTTAAAGATGTTCCACAAGGATCTATTCTTGGGCCATTTTTATTCTTACTTTATACAAATGATTTGCCTTTTTATGTAAAGAATTTGTGTGACATTGTACTTTTTGCCGACTATACCTCCCTCGTCTTTAAGGTCGATCGTAATATAAATATAAATGACGAAATAAACGGTGCTCTGATACGCATACTAAATTGGTTCGAAATTTACAATTTATTACTAAATGCCAAGAAAACTAAATGTGTGGATTTTTTTTTGCCGAATGTAAAAAGTCAAATTAACAGCTTGCTTCTTAACAACGAAGCACTAGAAATTACTGATTTCACTGATTTCTTAGGTATAACTCTAGACAAAAAAATCTCCAGTGGAACTCACATCTTTCAACACTCGCAGGCAAACTCAGCGCAGCCGTCTTTGCAGTGAGGAAAGTAAGACAATTAACTGATGTTAATACAGCTCGACTAGTATATTTAAGTTATTTTCATAGTATTCTGTCTTAAGGTACCCTATTGCGGGGTGGTGCTGATGAGATAAATTCTCTATTTATTCTTCAAAAAAGAGCCGTTCGGGCTATGTATAATCGCGGTGGTTTTATGGTGGTAGAGCTACGCAGCAGTCCACGTTGCTGAATGGGCCGGCTGGAACCGGATTAGTACCACGACATCACAGAAAATTGGCGTAAAGTGGAAGTGTTTGTGCTTCCACGTTTTGTCCGGTGAATGAGGCTTAAAGACTGGCTACGCATTTGCAAGTTCAGTAACGTTGCAAATGTCCATGGGCGGCGGTAATCGCTTACCATCAGGTGAACCGCTTGCTCGTTTGTCGGCCTACTGAATAAAAAAAAATGAAATATCCCTTGACCAAACGATGAAATAAATATTTTGTAAAAGTTATGTAAGTTATACTTTAACTAATAGAAAAAGGCGACCGTACCTTATCATTTTAGGTAGCCTGTCTATGACTAGTTAGGCTAGTTAGGTTTAGATATATTAAAAATAAAACATAGAATTACTGCGGAAAGCTAAATTTTAAAAAGGAAAGCTAAATTCAGAAGTATTATCAGATCCGAGACAGGTGAAAGTAGGTTAAGAAAATTCTCTGTAAACCTCTTCATTTTACTTCACTAATAACAAACATTGCTTCAGAAAATGTCATAAATAATCAAATCAAAATGAAAGATCGATGGCGCGAACAGGGCTAAACTATCTTTGTTGGTTTATTCGTATGTCCTTTTTTTGTGACATAAAATATATTGCAACTTGAAGAAATTACACAAAAAAAAAAAGAAAAAGACACAGAATCGAAATTCGTCCAATGATGCCGTGGATAAAAGTTAGAAAATAATATATTTCAATAGTCAAACCTTCTGTTTAGCCATCAGCTTGCATGCGTTCTCGTACATTTGCGTATTATGGATACCAAGACCGCAGAATATCGCGAATGCCTCAAATATAGAAATATCGCCATCCGTGAACTGCGAGCCGGTTTCCTGGAAAATATGAATACCGATCTTTCTTTATATTCAGGATAAAATGATTTGTAATTTCCGAATGACTAAGTTAGTTTTATACCTAAGGGATTTAGAGATATAAGATATATAATAAAATAGTCTTCCAGTATTTTTTACAACGTAGTATTGACATATAATGACTTCTCCAAGCCTCCGCTAGATGGCGTCGACAATGCCCATCCGACGAATGGATCATCTTACTTTTCAAACAATTTAGTGATCAGCCCGTAATGTACTCTAATCCAACTAAGAAACAACATCACAAAGTCATTGCCCTCCGCGGGATTCGAACCCACGGCATTTCGGTCGGCAATCATTGACGGTTATCTGCACTGAAGTACTGATAACTGAAATATTTACTGTCTTCATTAATACAAAGTGCCTTTTTGATGTACAATAAAAGATCTTTGTCAACGTCGTTAGGCCACGCTATATAAAGGCTTACACAAGCTTTTTTTACATTCTAGCTATACAGTACAATTTATGTTTATACTATTACACTATATATGAAAGTCAAAAATTCTTTATTCAAAATTGAATTGGGTTACTATCACTTTTTGACGTGTAATGATTCTACTACTTGTTCGGAAAAATATGCTTAAGTCCTGAGAAGAACAGGCGAAAGAAACTGAGCGGGACTAGCTTTTCTTTTTTAAATTACTTTGACAATTTTTATAATTTACATTTCGAAATGGCCTGGAGGCGATGACATCATTCCCATGGTGTGCTATCTCAGTCCTTTTACATTTTTTTTTAAATTTGGCAACATGAGTTTCTGGACGTTTTCTGGAGACCTATTGTAAAAACGTATACATTGCCCATAAAAAGAATTACTGACTGTCTCATTGTAAACGAGTCTTAGGTAAAACAAACTTGTTTTTGTTCCTACTGTTAATGTTACGCATATCGCATTTCCTTTGAAAGTCATTAATATTTCTGTGAACGTACATAACATTTTCATACGCGTATTACACTTAACAGATCTTACCTTGTTAATTAACTGCGCCACGCCAATTACGTCTTTATTGGCATTAACAATTGGCATGCACAGCATTGTGCTTATGTTAATTGCGTCGTCGGTGTCGACCTCCGCCAAAATCATTCCGTTCTCTTTTCTCCAATCCTCAACGTCTGATATGTTAAGGGCTTTATTCGATTGGGCTACCTAAAATACCGACATAGGCAATGTTAATAAACTAACAAAATTGTAGCAAAATTGCTATAATGTTGTTCTTTCATTTCGAATCAATTGTATACATTTTAACAAACGTTTTGATAAGTTAATATTTACTGAACAAATGTTTGTCTGCTAAAATGTTCTTAATTTAAAAATATACTAGATTGTAATATAATCACATTAGTTTCGATAAGCCTAGTTTATGTTGTCAAAATATGACTGAGATTAAAGTAACATAACACCTTTTACGCCCGTAAAAATGTTCTAAGCATAAAAAAAAACCAAAAACTGATTTTGCAGGTAAGAAATTCTTTACAAGAAGCATCTGTGAATAAACGTGCACAAAAATTTTAGATCAAATTTCTCCTGGCGGACTCTGCAAAAGCCTTTTCCTGTATCAGTTATGTGCAATACTGTTGAACGTTAGTTGGTATTGCATTCGTATATATGTTTTTTTTTTTAAAAAAACGCAGCACCTATTGTAAGACAGAAATGTATTTTACAAACATAAGTTTAAGCGGCCAGATCCGAAACAAATATTTCTAGTTCGTACAAATATTTGCCCCGGGTGGGAATCGAACCCAAGACCTACGACGCCGAAGCCAATAGCATAGCATCTGCGCCAAACGGAAAATGACATATATGATGTCATTTTAGACCCTTCTTGTACTGTTTTTTCCTCGTTAACATACATTAAACTGTAGACATATTTCAATACGAACGGAGGCATCTGTAAAAATCGTTCCATACAATTGAGATCTGACATTTTATTTTGAAAATAGCCCTTACCGCGAGGGCTATAGAGGCTAAAGTAGACCGGTTGTCGTGGCGGGGCGTCAACGTCGTTTTCGAATGTTTCGCACCCAACTCGAAGAGCGTGTGAAACCGCGTAGGGGCTGGGGGTGGCAGCGCTAGAGTACCACTTCTTTGACCCCCGGGCCGTTGAACTATTCGTTCGAGATGACTCTGGAAAATAATGTTAAAAAGTGTTTTTCTAAGGTTTCTAAGGATTAGGTTGACAAGCGAGCAAGAGGCTTATCTGATGGTAAGTGGTCACCGCCGCCCATGGACATTTGCAACAAAATTTGCAAAAAAGGGGTGGGCCACCGACCACCTCACTCACCGGACTAAACGCGGAAGCTAAAACACTTCCACTTCACGCCGATTTTCTGTGAGGTCGTGGTACTCATCCGGTTCGAGCCGGCCCATTCAGCAGCGGGAGCGGCTGCGTGGCTCCACCACCGTACAAGTGTTGTGGAAACATTCAAAGGTAATTGTCTGTAGCTTCTAAGCATCGTAAAAGCATCGTTACGAACTCACTATGGACGATGTATCTAATAAAATTGGCTTCATTATTTGACTATAATAATTGTGATTCAGATCATGTCAGGAAGCAAAATTGGTAAAGCAGATTTATGGCGCTTAGAGGATAAGCCAGTCGTTTCGTTTCGCTATCAAGCGGTGTGAATAATAATGACTGAAAATGAAATAACTGAGTGCTTATTGAATCTGAAGCTTCCAGAAGTTTATTGACTCCGTGAAAATGTCTAATATTGTGAAAATTAAACTGTCACCACCGTTTTATCACGATTTTTAATCAATTTAAAAACTTACTTAAAGACTAAAGCAATGTTATTTAAGTTTTAACTTCTTTTAATTCTGTTGAGGCTAAATAATGATCTTTGAGTATGTTATTTAAGTTTTAAATCCTGATATTAGATATATTAATTAAATTCTGATTCCAGTACCAAGAGCAAATTGGGCATCTTTGACTATCGAAAGGCATCTTTAATATAGCCTTATTTTACTTGGCGCGGTTTTAAACAACTTACTGATTCACAATGGTCCGTGTCTAAAAGGAAAACCGCGCATCTCTCGCATTTGAGCAGCTCCCGCGCCTCCGTCATGATTTTTGTGACCAAGCACTCCAGGTTGCTTTGTTCCTCGAAAATGCTCCTAGCGAGCGCTAGGAGGATCTGATTCCTCTTGTATTCGAGTACCGACGACTCGAAAAGCTGCGCATTCTGGATCCCTATGCCGCAGAACGTGAGGTACCGTCGAAATACCTCAACGTCCCTCGCAGAGAACTCTTTGGAACCTGTGAGAAGATAAAACATGCATAACAGGCTTCGTCTATATATCATTCTTAAGATTGTTTTTATCTGAAGGGTAAATTTTGAAAATTATTGTGAGATTTGAAATAGTTCAACTTTATATGAGAGAAATAGAACAGGGAAGTAAAATAATAATGTGGTACTTGTCATAAATATATATATACATCGTAGTAAAAATTGAAAAAAAAAAAAACAGCGGTGGTGACTTATACAGTATAAACACAATATTTTTCACATATTGTATAGACACAATAAGTCATGTTACATTCAAAATGCTATGATGTTTTGTTGTGTTTAACAGAAAACTAAGATGTGTTGTGTTAAATAAACACCTAACCTCTATGGTACCTCACATTTTGGAGGTGAAATAATTTCTCAGTAACGGCATTTACTTTGTTCAAATCTAACAACATACATATATTTTGGTAACGAAAAAAAAGATGTATTTGTGCTAAGTTCAATAAACTGATGTTTCCACGCAAACCACGTCTTCGTAAAATCAATATTTCAACCAAGAGTTTGAATTCTATTAACAAAGAATAATAAACCTTCATATCGCTTTACTAACGGACCTTTTAAAAAAGGTAAATCTACTATATCAATGTTTAGATAAATCTATCATTTTATATTACACATTGCTTGGGCTTAACGTAATTTTATTTAACAGACCTCAAACACATTCGCGTCCATTAGTGCTTTTCATTTTTCGTCTCGCCTTAATGTGATTGCGAACCTAATGATAACTGTATAGTCAAACACCTTTGTCGATTACCGTCGCCTACAAATCCAATTAGCAAAACGGCAACACCGGAGAACTAGCAAAAGTGTTGCCGGCTAATAAGACACAGGCGCTAGCGTATAATATATCAGATTGCATATTTACCATCTGTTTTGTTTATAATCTGTGCGACTCCGACCACGTCGCCCTCGTAGTTGCAAATTGGCATGCACAGTATCAGCTCTGTCTTGTAACCCGTTCGCGCATCGATCTCGCTGTTGAATCTAGATGAACATTTTTCTTTATATATGTATAAAACTAAGATTTACAGTTGCAATTGCTCTGTTCATATCGCTTGGGGTTAAGAAAGAAAAAAAGGAATTTACTGTTGCTGTTTTTAAGGCTCTGTTCATATCGCTTGGATTTAAGAAAAAAAAAGGAATTTCCATCATTAAAATCATAAAAATGATGCTTAACGGTGTAAATAACAACTACACTCTTTCAAACCACAGACACTTACTCATTTATTCAATTCGTGGAAACGAGCATTTCCACGGATTCGGCGATCCGATGAAGCTTTATAAAGCCGCATAGGATAAAAGCATCAACGTCAGTCCAGATAAGAGAGAAGATAAGAAGTGTTATAAACTCTTAATAGTTTATCAATAATACCCTAGAATATTTCCATAATTATTTAAAATTAATTTTTGAATTATGAAGTCATGGAATTGGACAATCCGTCATATGTATGTTCATGACGGCGCCCTGTCAGTCTTTTGTAGTGTCTGGAAGGATCACAACATTACCCCCTATTCTGCCGCCAAGCAATAATTATAGCCTCGTGCTTTTACTAGGTTGTTATCACTGCACTATTACTAGGTATATGATCTTATACTTTAGGTGAATAGTGTAGTGCCTACGCTCAGTAGCGCTTACACGAGAAAGCATCTTGTTGACAATGGAAGACCGATTAGCTCGTATCGGCACTTAATTAAAAATAGTTCACCCAGCTTTTCCCTTATAGCGGGGTCGCGAATCATGCGAAAAATGTAAATGTTACAATTTAATTTTGCTTATAACGAGAATTCACTTTTCGAAATAACTAGCTTTTGTAGAAGAAAGATAGAAATTTGCTTAACGTTGTAGTTGAATCATGTAAATGCTATATACGGCTAAATTGGAAAAGTCACTCCACATATTATATATCACAAATTTCTATGTTAACAATTAACTAAACGGAACAAAATAAAAATACAACAACAATTTATTAAGGTTTCCGCCACATAAAAGCTAGATTAAATAAAGCAATTTATTTAGTTTAACGTATTTGTTTTACGTTAAAAATCACGTACCGCTAAGAACATAGGTCGTCCATTTGTGAAGTTTGTTCTGTACTTGGGTAATTTTGTTGGACTCTTTCAGAATCTGCCGGGATTGGTACCATTGCGTTTCCAGTTCTACTATCTGACTGTAATTTGTAAGTCCTACTCAAAGTCAAAGTTCTGTATTCAGAATTGGATTGGTTTGCGATCACTTTTGACGTTTATTGATTCTACTACCTGTTCGGAAAAAACGGCTCGGTCCTGAGAAGAACAGGCGAAAGAAACTCAGCGGGACTTTAACTCTTTGTTTTTTTAAAGAATCATACTGTATTTATATTTGAAGGCCTCACGTTACCAGTGCGAATGCTGGGCCTAGAGAGAGAAAGATATCATCTTAAATCTGAGTGACAAGCGCAGGGGCCAAACAGCTTCTATCTGGCACTGTCTTGCGATGAGCTGGCGTGTCACTTACCTGGCGCTCGACTAGTACGTCACGTCCCTTAAGGCACACACAGGCGCGTTATTATAGGTCGATAATATCGCATGCGTTACTGCGATATTTGTTTTCAGTACATTTTGTATTAGGATGGTCATGTAGTTACGCACTGCTGCGATAATAACGCCGCAAGAAATGTAAAAGGAATCGGGACGCATTAACGCAATACCGCATGAGATATTATCGACCTATAATAACGCGCCTGTGTGGGGGAGCCTTTAAGGGGGGAATTTTTAAAAGATTCAGTGAAGCTGGAGGAAGACTATCTTATATCTATGGGTGTCAAGGCCACGTGTTGTTAACGGTAAGGGTTTCGCTTACTATCTAACTCAGAGATTCACAAACTTTTTTTCTCATGAACCACTTTCAATTTTGACGGGTTTCGGTGAACCCTGCTGCTACATTTCTACCATATTCCCAAACTTCAAAGTATGTGATGATTAGATCTAACCACACTTACACTGGGACCACAGGGGGTCCACGTAGACCACTTTTGGAATCACTGATCTAGCTGAACTATCTCGTCATGACACTTAATTTTCCTGAAAAAGTTGAAATGAGCGCGAACTCACCTCCGCGGCGTTCTCCCAGTCGCCGCCCTTTGGCCGCTTCTGTATGATGTACTTCTGGATGGGGGCACCGCCGTCGGATGACGGTGGGTCCCACTTGATCTCCGCACTCTGATTGTCGTGGTCGGCCACCTCCACGTTGCCCGGCTTGTCGGATACGTCTGTAGAGAAAATTGAGACAGCGGTGTTAAGAAATATATTATTTAATCAACCGTTGTCCATCCGCGCCGCGGTGAGAGATGGTTTAGCGTATAGCATATCCTCAAATAACGACCAGTCTCTACTGGTCGAAATTCCGCCAGAGCTATAGGGACATCCCCAAGACTCGAACCATCCGACCGAGTAGATGTATTTGCTTGCAAATACATCCACCGTTGAAGAAGCACAAGTTTGTTTGTAGTTTAAGGAACAGTCCTTTTTATCCAGTTTCGCCTGGAGCCTGGGGTGGTCAGTGTTGCCAGTTTTACTACCGCTAAGCAGTACCATGTTCAGGTCTAAAGGACTGCATTGTTTTCTTGTATAATTATTGAGTGCAGAGACATCTCAAGTCACTGAAATCACTGAGTGAATAGTGTAACGTATTATCAAGCACATTTTGCATGCTACTGTGTTATTATGAACTGGCGTATCGTTTTCCATCTCTTAGAGTCAAAAGTTATATGAAACTACTACTGTGTGCTGGTCTTAAGGGTATGTAGCGATGGCAATGTATTCAGATTTATTGGGCAAACAAAACTCTCTAAAAGCAAATCTCTGAGTGATTATCGTAGCGTAGTACAACACAAAGTTGCTGAGTAAGTTTTTAAGCTAATTGAAGCGCTAAGTTATCCTCCTCAACATAGGTAGGAAAACAATGACCGCGGGATAAGTATATTTCGCTACATTTGAGTTGCCCGTGGAAATCGCCAGCCAGAAAGTTAAGGGAAGACATGGTGTCTACCATCAGGCGCTGTACTTGCTGGCATCATTCCGTACTTTAGCCCGTTAAAATTATGTATATTAATAGAACTAGTTATCAGAACGTACCGTATGGGTTCTTGGCCAGGATCGCCCTCTCGGTCTCCAGAGGCTCCGAGTCGCCCTCGTCGTTGACGGCCGTCACGCGGAACTTGTACTGGTGGCCGGGCTCCAAGCCTGTCACCTCCATCTCGAGCGGCTTCTTGTCGCCGGCGACTCTAAAAGATCACCAGGAACACTTAGAAAACTATATTGGCACACAATGTACACCTAATCAGTAGTTTTAGTAGAAAATGAAAAAAAAAATAGACGATGGAGCAAATTGTCACCTAAACTCATTTCCTATTCTAATCTTATCTGGAAAACACCGTCGCAGTGAGGATGAAAAACTATAAAAATGTTTACAGATCATACTAATTATCGTTTCCGGTGGAAACAGAATCCAGAACACCAAAGAAATTTGCAATTATCTAGGTAATCAGTTAACTATTTTACATTCTGCTCTACTAACGCTCTATATGTGTGAATAAGTAAAATTTATTGACCGTCAAGCCAAATCGCGACCTGTTCGACCATCGAAACGACCAACGTGAGAGATGGAAATTCTTCCAATATATACTTATATACTGTCTAAAAATTTTATACTGATTAAAAAATTGACAAGTACACACCTTAAAAGAAAAGTTAAGCTACAGTTCAAGAGAAATATAAAAGACAAATATGACTACAACTACAAAAGTTGAATATCGCATTAGCTCACCTTCCGACGCGGACCCATTTGCCGGTTGCGAGATCCATTTTCTCCAGCTCATACTCCTTGACCGGGGAGCCGCCGTCGTCCTCGGGCTTCTCCCATTTCACCTTGCAGCCCTCGGCGTGGACGTCCGTCACTTCCAAAGGCCCTAGAAAGGTGGAAAAACCATAAGCGTGCTAACATTAAACTCTAGCCACCAATGAATTCCATTATCACACAACTTCTTAGTCAGTCTTATTGAAATTTGAGTTTTCTGGATTATTTTTTTTATTTATTTCGTGTTTTCCTTATCAAAATACGACATTACCCACGTTTCTCTGCTTTTTATTTTGTTTAAAAATGCTTTTTGCCTTGTAGATATTATTATTGGCAATAAAGGGGAGCAATATAGACTAGATTTCTTTTATTTAAGACATTTTTTTTTGTGCCGCATATATACGAAAGTTTGGTGGATGTGCTAAGCTGTTGGGTTCGGCGTCGGCGGTCATAGGTTCGATTACCAACCAATAATTGCTCCAGATCTGGACGCTTGACAGTGTGAGATTTGTGTTAACAAAACGCTCTTATAACATCCTCATCTTAATGTAAGGGCCTATCTTAAAGTGGGCGTCTGTCTCGAAATAGGGGCAACTTTTAAAAAAAGAAAAATAACAAACCTTTAGGCGCGCTGGGTTTGCTCAGCACAGTGAGCTCTACAGTCTCCTCATCGAATCCGTTGCAGTTCTCAGCGCGCAGGGTGTACCTTCCGGTGTCCCTTCGCACCGCGTTCACGATCGTGAAGTCCGTGTGGTACTCTTTGTTCTCGATCTTGATGCGCTCGGTGTTCACCAGTTTGATGTTCTCGCGCCACGACCTAGGATAAAGGTGTTAACCGAAATCAGGACAGTAAGGACTAGCAGCGATCGTCTTATCGACACTTCCAATGAACGCTATGCCCAATCAATTTTAGCCCATATTCGGTTTTAAATGTAAGATGACTCATTAAAGTAATAAAGTGATGCTCGCCAAATTTCACGAAAATGGACAAGAATCGAGTGGCCGTAGTGCTTATTGGGGGAGACGACCATTTAGAATAAGTAGGGGTTTCGTATTGTAAGTGCTAGAACTGTTTTACAAGGTCCACTTTCAATTATTCTGCCGCCAAACAATACCGTGTCAACCCCTTAATGC
>DWHO01002232.1:0-13709 GCA_018247575.1 Eurytides lysithous rurik | reverse complement strand
GAGGTCGTGGTACTAATCCGGTTCGACCCGGCCCATTCAGCAGCGGGAACAGCTGCGTGGCTCTACCACCGTAAAAAGAATGAAGGAGATGATGGACTGTTATTTAGTTTCTGGGTTGCAGTGGTAAAGCCACGTTCAGTCAGAATCTTGTTGTCATAAATCCAAACAGCTTTGTAAAATCCGCAGTCTGGTTTTTTTCTGACCCTCTATAAGCATTCAGGGCACCCAGTGTACCTAATTAATTACCTTACCTGCCTTACTTAGTTAGTAGTAAGAATTTATACGTCATTATAAAAAATATATACTACGACATAGGGTAGAATTTTCTCAGTAGAGCACGAATGAGTATAGTATGTTTGATCACAGTATTTCTTCTTGGTTTCTCTTAAGACGGTTCTAGTACGTGAGCTTGATGGATTATTTTGCCGTCGATTACTTTTTAATTACCTTTGGTTAAGAATAGCGAGCGCACTACTCCTTGGGGGTTAACATTGTTTTAAAATGTATTTTTAATACAATGTCAACCCGCGACGTTTGCGAGTTTGTGCTTACTAAATATTTTCTACGAATAAATACATTACTAAAGCTATATGTATTTTACATTAATTCACTTCTTGGATCGAATTGTTCTTTTTAAACTTTCAACCAACAGAAGCGCTTTCCGGACGCAATATCAATATAAAAAGACTTACATTACCTTCGAGCAGAAACGTCACAGCTTTTACAAAGCTTCCTAGTAGCTGTAAGCTAATAATCATAAATATCCCCAACGCCTGTTCCGCCGCGCGGATAGTTCCTTAATAAACTTCGCAGTTATTGCATAAACCGTCCGCTCGAATGGGTCTTATTAAAATATCGCTATTTACGCATTTAAACCCGCAAAGCCCAGACATAACTCACCTGTAAAGAGATCGATGGTATTTGCATAAGCATTCGCAGATAAAATACGATTATTTACTTGCGTGAGGTTGGCCCCATTGCTACGAACGATTTTCACTCTACGGAGCGATATAGATTATCCGTGACACGTTTATTATTAAAAAAAATAAAGAAAATCTAAAAACAGCTTATAAATTTTGTTTTAATATATATTAAAACATACTTCGCCTAGTGATCGATTTCGGCCGAAAAAGGTTTTATTCAACGTGTCCCTCTTCGTTCATTTAATAATATAGTTTTTTGACTGTGACATTCATTATTCGAAAATTCACATGTTTGATTATCGTTAGATATTCGATTATCTAATGCATTTTAAAGAATAACAAAAATTTTAGAATTCAGCAAATATACTTAATAAACTATAACACTAAATTTTTTCCCTCCCCATGAGCGCAGTGGGCTGTGAAAGGGATAAAAAGTCTCCCTTCATCTTCATCATAATATGTAGATGAAAGATGGAATAGGTTACTCGAATTTATCTTCTTAACACGAATAATGGAGATGGCTGTTGGTGACGCGATTTTTCGCTTTGATTCCCATATGAAGAGTTCTTAATCCTATAGCTTTTGTTGCATTTTCTGTCCTCTAAAGTGTATATCATGAAGGGTTTCAGAGAAATTGTTCAGATTAATAGTGTTCAAACTCCGTTACCGGACAACGTCATAGACATCATTTTTACCACTTGGGTGCCTGGTAATCCACCATTATGCTTCTTTCTCTACAATTGCGGCATTGTCATATCGACACGACTAAGAAACCTTCTTTCAAGAAGAAAATTATTATTCTTCTCTCTCTCTTCTGTTATATGTTCTTCTCTTTCTTATGGGTTCCAACTCTTACATATTCCGGGTTCTTTACAATGTTTTTCTACACCGTTCAATCATTTAACATAAATATTAAAATAAAGTCATACTTTTTTTAAGTAAATAACTGAATTATTTTATTGACTAAGTACCGTGTTTGACGTATAAATATTTGTACATAAATCTTGTTTAAAGCGAATACTATTAAGGTTCCCACGCTGCCATAACCATTCAGTTATAAGCGTTTTCAACAAACTGTAAAGTTATTTGCCCTTTTATTTGCCCATCAAGGGTATTACAACAGTAAATCCTGTTATGTAGATTTCAACTACCTACTACACTACAATGTTTATAACATGAAACTAAGCCTCCGTGGCCTAGTAGTATACTACAAATATAACATTTGTAGTATACTATATAGGCCTGCACTTTAAGAATCGGAGGTCGTTGATTCGAATCCTGTTGAGGGCAATTACTTGTGTTGTTGTTTCAGCTTAGTTAGGGCATTACGGGCTGATCACCCTGAAAAGATGATGATGAAAGATGATCATGCGTTGGATGGGCATGTAAAAAGTAAATCCCGGCTTCTTATCGACGCTATCTAGCGGTGGCTTGGAGAAGTCGTTATTAAGGGGTCGAGTTAATGTCCACGTCTCTGCACCTGATTTCTCTCGTGTCCGGGCGTGCTATGAGAGTAGAGAAACAGTAGGTGCACCTATGTCTGCGCAAATGTTTGAGCACTATAATATATCCTGCGTACTTGACTGTACTCTTGTAGATCGGCTACAGTGGCGAGAATCGGTCGGGAGAACGTTATTAACATAAAAACACATACCAAGGCAGCTCATAAGGTCTGTCACATAATGAATACTGGAATTTTGAATGCAGGCCACAAAAACATTTATTGAATTCGAATTTCGAATATTTTATAAAAATAAAAATGTGCACTATCTCTAATCTCATTTATATATGGAGAGGTTGCTTAAAGAAGATCGAGCACGCTGGCTGTATTTGTTTTGGCCCCGTTGAATGGTGTAACCATTCCAAAACAAATACAGCCTACCATTAGGCTAGAAAAGAACCATCTGCTTGTCATCGGTCGCTATAACAATTGTGGGAAATAGGTCTTTAAGAAATTTAAAGTTGCAAGTCCCCGCGGACCAAGGGTCCCCACGGCAAACGGCATAAATACATAGACCGCACTCATAGACTCATATTATTAGTCGTTAGTTATTAAATAATTATAAAATTACAACGCACGTCTGAAATCCTACAACACTAACAGGTCATTAACTATTTAATAAATCCGATACAAAAAGCCTTATCATTTCGAAAGAACAGACTTTTCAAATTAAGTAATTTTTTTAGGAGATCAAGAGACCTGGCGAGAACGTCGTTAGTGCGTTGATGAACGAGACGCCTGTCCATCACAACGAATTGCCACATAGAAACTGTTAGACCCTGTGTTGCTTTCGTCATACAGAGGTTTAAGGTGTTGTATCTCTTAGTTCAGTTTTTACGTCAACAATATTGCCATTCCAACTGGAACACAAAAGTCCCTCACACATTGTTGCTTGGCGGTTGAATGACTGGCAATACAATGATTCTACCATTCGTATATTATTGTGATATCAAATAATTATAAATGCTGAGATAAGTAAAATTCAAATTAAGAAAAGTCGCTACGGGTCTAAAACTCTAATAATATGTAATTCACAAGCAGCTAAGGTCTTTAAGCTAAAAAAAGATTTAAACAGCTTCTAAAATGTTGCTTTTGAACGATGTTGCTTGACTTTGATAATGGGAAGAGAATCTACCTTTTCGAGGTAGTAACATAGGACATAATGTATATTATGTCCTATGTTACTACCTCGTAAACTGTGCTGTGATAAATTCAAAACGGGTTTTTATATTCTCACAGAAGTTCAGAACGATCTAATTTCTTCACATGAAAAATCAACGGTCAAAAGAACTCGACCGTTTTCTTTTTCATTTTCTCTAAAATCTTAGTCATTGTTTAGATTAAAAAATGCCTAGAAGACTTATTTTATCATATGGCGTTACCGATCTTGATATCTTCAAATTTATACATTTCAATTTATCTTATAATTCATTTTAATCTCCAAAGCAAACAACAAATGTTTCATCGGATTCGATTATTACATTTTCGACTTCGAATACTGATCGCTGCACAGATTATTAATTTAAGGGTAAAGAAAAAAGAGTGCGCGCAAATTGATTCGCTGATCCCCTGTCACTTACACAATGTCTTGACATGATCTCACAAAAGGACGTTCACATTATCAATTTGAGTATCCTAAATAAATTCTCTTATGAGTACAATTATATACTTTTGACAAGGAATTAATTGCATGAGAGTACCATTGTAGTGTTTTTTTTTGTTAATTTTAATTTGTATCTTTTTTAATCCTGACCTTTCCACGTTTTTTTTCATTTTTTTTGTGGCAGTGTGCACAATCCGTGAAAGTACAATAAGTAGTTGTTGCTATTTTAATTAACCCGTAGCCCCGTTTTATTACGGGTGTGTATTATGCGTGTCCCTTGATAAAAATTGATGTATCATAAGTGAATAAAAAGTTTGATTTCCTATGTAATTACTACATTTGTATAAGCGTGATTATCTATTTCAACCATAGATAATAGTTTTTTAAAACATTTTTAAAAAATCTTATATATTAACCTCAAAATAAAATTCTTTTTAAAAAAGTGAAGATTTTATTTATGTTTTTTATTGTATATTTGTTCAATCATAAACGTCATATTCGAAAACTGACAGCAAAAAAACCTATATCATACAACGTTTATACACTTTGAAGGGAAAACCGAAAAACTACCTTTAACCTGGTAAAATGTATCAATAGTTCTGCATTTTGTCTTGTAACTGTCAGGACATACTTAAAAGTTGACATAATAACTTTCCACAGGTTTCGTGATAGATAGATTACCTAGCATCACTAAAAACCAGGTGAATTGATTGCTCATTTACCCCTTCGCTAATAAAAGCTTTACGATCCATCAGATTCGGCTCGTAACCCGTGAGGGTGTAATCAAAAAGTAGCATCAAGTCATGGTATATATAAAAAGCTCGTCCAAAGTCAGCGACGGGCATTTATGAAATTAGTCCCGACTATATTTAAACGCCATCTAGCGGTAGCTCGAGCAGTCGTTACTGAGGTTGGTTTAACGTCAACGCTTCCCTCACATCATATAGTCACAACGGGCTATAAATATATAGGAGTTGTGAGGGCACTTGTGTCCTGCAATCGGCCGGTCGCTCCATGATTTAAATTGGGAGGACATTGTTTTTAAAAATTACCATAGTACTTACCTTTCATTAACGTCGCATACAGCAATACGTTGCATCGCGCAGTCTCACTCGATTGGCTGTTCTCGTGCTTTAAATTAGGAGGAAATTACTATTATAGTCGCAATAGTAACAAATCCGTTTGTAGACCAACGCCAATTCACAACACTAGATGGGGAAGAGACGCGCACTAGAATTCATTCGTGTTTAAGTCGCTCAAGCTCGCTGCGAGCGTTTTAATCTTATCTCCAGTAACGGCGGTCGTTATGAACTTAAGAATTTCCTTCGACCGCTAAGCAGCGGCGGCGCTTTTTATCTAGTAATCGTACACGCAAGCCAGTAGTAACTGTTATGAATGTGTGTAATATACGATGATTTTCTACCCGGCTTCTCGTGTTGCGAATCCGCTTCAATGTAGCAATTCACTAGCACTGACCACTAGGCACTGCCCGTGGTTGTACTCGCATGCCTTTACTTTATAACAAGTAATTTTTAATTATTCATTAAAAAAAGTATCCTCCTATATGCACATACCACGTTCCATCCCAAAAACTTTACCTATAGTCGATCCCTCGCTTTTGTTACGTTAAAAAGGACAAACCACCTAACAAATATATGCAATTATGATATCAGCAAGCATTTATAATGGTATTCAAAATTATATGAATTCCTCGCACTGGGGGCTGGCAAAGTTTTGTTTTTGTTTTGTGATTGACGACCCTGATTAAAATTTGTTAAAAAAGAAAGGAATTCTGTTTTTAATGACGGTGGGACTTCCAGAGTTCGAATGGGGAATTACCACTAGTTGGCAGTTATTTTACCGCCAAACAGTATTTGCTAAGACTGCTGCGTTGAAGGGCCATCAATTAAAAACCGCAACTAATAAGCGAGCTCACACATATTCGAGCAGTTCAAAATATTGTGTGTATTTGTATGCTAAAACGTGTCACATGCAATCAAGCGCACGACTTGCGTGTTTCACCAGATTAATTTTAGAAACAAATAAGATATAACATCAACGTAACATCTACCAATATTACAAATAACAATCAATCAATTGATTGTTACTATATAATGCTACAGATTATTAATATTTACTATTTTTTTTTCAGGAATGGTTGAGAAGAAAGTAGAAGATGTCGCAGCGTGACTTCTCAGAGGTAAGTTTTGAGAAGTCTGAAATATTTAACTCTATATATAAAATAAATACACTTAAACCGATCACCGTGCCATAAACTTCATCGCGTCGCCACCATATAGACGTCTGCAGTAAATATATCAATCTTCTTGTTCATTTAAAATATAAATTATCTATAGTGTAGAAGCGATCACAATGCATTTTATATAAGTTACACACACACACACACACACATATATGTATAAAAACTTTCTCACATATATAAACATATAAGACAGTGTTTTCAACTTATAAAAACAAATGGAATTTAATACAAATAATATTTAATGAAAAACATTACATTATCTGTGTGTTTTATATTTAATTACATCATATACATTATATTTCATTTATTTATAGCAAGCAAGCAGTAAAAACAAGCAGCGACTAGTGTGCTAGTTTAGAAAACTAAAATATTGTCTGTGATTGTTTGCAATGGTCATTTTGGCGGCGAATATTGTTCTTTATTCGCTGTTGCATATATATATTAAATTAAAATTAGTTTTTTATAAAGCTACCAAGCTGCCACCGAAACAATTATCGAAACTACATTTTTATTCATTTTGAAGCCAACCAACTTTAATTAATTTATATAATATTTTTTTTATGTTTAAAAGTTTTTGATATTCCAATTTAATTCAATCGATAGTGCGCAGTAAAATGACACTTAAAAACTAGATCCATAATTAAAGAGTTATCTATGGGTCTATTTACCGTTAAGAAGATTTGTGGAAGTTTTGTTTTCATTATTAAGCGCTATTCGGCGATAAAGTTGGTCGTTAAAATTTGTTTCTATTAAAGCTCACGCCAACAATCAAATATCCGTAACATAAAATTTTGATTTATAACACTAAAAATCAAGATTGATTGTGAATTTCGCTTAATCGTATGGGATTATGAATAAATGTCAGATTACATTTTACTGCGTTTACTAATATAATGGCTTGGAATAAATGGAGTGCTTTCGTAACGCCTGTGTGTAGTTTCCCCCCAGCGCTGTACAGAAGACAGTAAACGATACCATTCTCGGTTCAGCTAATTTTTATTTATTTAAAACGTAATAGTGAACTTAGATATCACAACATTATATAAAGAGGCCGCGTTGTATCCCCTAACAAGATACTTATCTATATATTGATACGAGCGCACGCGGGAGAGAATGAAATTTGGCAGAGTTATGTTTTATAGTTATAGTTTTGTGGACATTTTTGTTATGTTAGTCATAAAATATTAAAATATATATTAAATAAGATAAGCGAATTCGTTCATTGTTTACGTTTATACTACTGATGTCAAACACTTTATATGTCAAATCATAAATGTCATAGTCAAAATACTATATTGTTCAATTACTGAGGAGTACTTTCAAGAGCCTCCTTGGTCGATTTCAATCACTAAGCGATCGCTAGTTTGAATAAATTAGTCAAACAGCTGTTTAGTTTTTCGCCTTCCTCCACTGTTGCTTGATTGCTTATATAGCTTCGTGCTATTTTGCTTAGTTTGTATGACTCGCTTCATCGCGTGTGGTCCAAGTTATAGCCGTGGCTAGCGCTGCAAAAAATGGTTGGATTACAACTTTTTATGGCATAACACTAAGCAATCTTGTGTCGATACTATCAAGTTTTTACAGTGTTGCTATCAGTAGCATTAATGCGTAGAGTATAAAATTATGTTCCATTACTTTATACTTTTTAAACGACTGCAAAAAGGCGGCTAAAAAATGTTATATTCGTCGTATATTTTTTTTAATGCGACTCTTACGTAGCTAGCACATTCAGCATTCGATATTGAAGGTAAATTTAATTCGTAGACTTATCTATATTCGGACGGAGCATTTCTAAATTGAGTTCTGATTAATTTAATCACGCCTAGCTCGCGTCAACGGGTTCACTCGCATGTTCAGACGTGTAATTACCGTAACACGACGTCAGCCGAATGTGGGAACGGAAACTCGCATTAGGCCGATAATTTGGTGAGTTTTCGGAGCGAGCAGCGATTAGATAAGCCTTCAGACGATTCTGGTTTGTCTTTCTTTTACATTAAAACGGACGCACTCGCACTAAGCGCTTGACTAGCATTAAGTTCGTTCGGTTTTAGCTCCTATTGGTTGGTATTCTCTTGTCTATATAAATAACATTCGTTATTGAATACAATATTACGGATTTCATCGCATTTCAATTGATTCTCGACTTTCTCAAGGTTCGAATACTTTACATCGGTCTTCCCGGTCACGGGACTCTATCCTTTGTTCCTAAATAATGTAAGTTATTTTGTTTTGTTTAATAACTTATTTATTTACACAGTACAGACAGCCATGTATGGATCTGAGTGTTGGGCAACCAAAGAGTCGGATGAAAGAAGACTACACGTGGCAGAGATGCAAATATTATGATGGATGTGTGGAGTAACAAGAATGGATAAGATCACGAATGAGTACAAAAGAGGGAGTCAGAGTAGTGACGGAAAAGTTAAGTAGTACCAGACTAGGCCATATAGTTAGAAAAGTATTGGACATGAATGTGGAGTGAGAGGTAGACATTATTTTTTTATGTTATTCACAAAATATACATTAAATGAGATAAGCTAATTGGTTCATTGTTAACGTTTATACTACTAATGTCAAACACTTTATTTGTCAAACCTTAAATGTCATAGTGAAAAAAACTATATTACACAATTACTAAAGAGGACTTTCAAGAAAGCCTCCTTGGTCGATTACGACCACTAAGCGATCACTAGTGTTTATTATTTTATCAAATTAAATTAAACATGACTATATGATTATTGTTACTACTCATACAAAAGGAAAAGCGTAATAAATAAATAAATAAATAAATATCATGGGACATCTCACACACGGCCGTTTGATCCCAAACTAGGCAAAGCTCGTACTATGGTAACAAGACAACTCATAGACATACTATACTACATGCTTAAATATTTTAAATTAATACTTATAGTTATTTAACACCCAGACCCCAGACCCAGACCCAGAATAGTTCTGCTCGTTGCACAAATATTTTGTCCTTGAACCCACGACCTTCGGCTTTGCAGTCAGGAGCACTAACCACTGCACCAACGGGCCAGTCAAATTTGTGCGAGCGGTTTTGTCGTTTTATTTGGTTGACTATACACAAATCGGACGATTGAGGCCAATGAACACACTTGGCCACGAGATCTTACGTCTTATGTGGAATGGTTTTTGTGATTTTATTCTTTACGATTACTAAACTTCATTAGCTAATCCCTAAACCCGTGAAACCGAACCGAAACCCGTGCTAAGCTTGTCCACGAAGACACATTCAATTTATGACTGCAGATAGAGCTCGTCACTGAAAGACGTAAAATGGTGTATTTCTATGCACCACTCAAATCTATTTCTATTAACTGTAAAGCTTATTTAACACTGACTAACGCCTTTCAGCGAGGACGTTAGCGGCGTATATAATCAGCGCATAGTCCGCGTCGAATGCGGCGGCGACTGTGCGATGACTAGACAAGTCTTAGCCGATTCGAATTCATTCAATACTGTTGCCATTAAATTGAAAGTGGACTTTGCATTGCTCTTCAGAACAATTTAACAACACGAAATTAATATTGGCATATGTACATAAAAAGATTTATTACATTACGTAATTGGTAATTTTCGCAAGAATATCACAGCGTAGTATGTAATTTTTCTTAAGTTCGTCTAAGGAGATACGATAGCGTTGCCTTCTTATGTCTCATGACTGATGTCTGTGCTTTTAATTTATACGATATTGTAAGTTTTCTCGTGGAAATGTAAAGTTGAATAGGCCATAGATGTGCAGGGCCACGCATGAGGATATGTGTTAGTTAACAAATCACAGCATAGTATGAAAACATGGCAAAGTACAATAGCATTGCCATTTTCTCCTGCAAAGCAGTGTGTGCAGTGTGAAGAGCAGTATTTCCAGATAAATGATCGGGAATAGTGATAGACAGTGCAGAGGTAAACACAAGTTGCACTAGGATGTGAGACTTGCAACTTGATATTGAATAGATGATAGTAATACAGATGTTAAGTTTAAAAAAAGTAAAACCGGACGACGGAAAATGTGACTTCGGTTATTGAAAACCTAACTAAAATAAATGAGTTTTAATAAAATTAAAAAAAACATCGTATTTTTATATAATGACGTAAATACAAGAATCAAACGGCACCTCTTTTGATACGATCCCCATAATATTTTATTTTGAATCAGGTCCACATGATACTCGTATATTAAATACTGATAAATTAATACATAGCTTATCAACATTGATATAACTGTTAAGTCTAAATCAAACATCCATACAATATTGTATATATTACGTTTACATACAATATTGTATTGCGTATGTAACACAGTGTATGTAGAGTAATTCCTCAAAAAGCTTTATAAAGTCGCATAAACATCACTCCACATAAGAAATAGTCCATACTGTAAATTTCCCTTTTTCACTAAAAACGCCAACTCTACAACACTAACGTAGCTCGTTGTTATGCTATTTATAACGTTATATATTTTACGGTAGTAGAGCCACGCAGCTGTACCCGCTGCTGAATGGGCCGGCTCGAACCGGATTAGTACCACGACCTCACAGAAAATCGGCGTAAAGTGGAAATGTTTTTCCTTCCGCATTTCGTCCGGTGAGTGAGGTGGCCGGTGGACCATCCCCGTCCCCTCTTCCTTCATCTCCTCCCGATTCCGCTCCCTCTCTCCTTCTCCCTTCCCCTTTTTTCAAAATTCCCCCCTTAAAGGTTGGCAACGCACTTGCAAGTTTTGTAATGATGCAAGTGTCTATGGGCCGCGGTGATCACTTACCATCAGGTGAGCCGCTTGCTCGTTTGTCAGTCTAATACATAAAAAAAAAAAAGATATACAACGTACGTTATACTGTTAGTGGTGATGCGGTTGTCAAAATTAGCTAGCGATTACAGAGTGGGTGAAGTTTTCATATCAACTTTTGCGAGGCCAACTCGAAAACACGTTGGGAATGACAACCCGCACCGACCCGAACCGCAAAACGAAACTGCCCCTGCCCAATTTAGGTTTCCCAATTTAAGTGCACTCCCTTGTACGAGAGTGTTCATAATTGGACATTTGATATACTGTTGGGATGCACGTCTAGTAAAATACACAGAGTGAAATGTGATAAAATGAAAATTTTGTACACATCCATGTCCGGAAAATTTAAAGCGTTATAGCGGTATTAAATTTGTAACAATATTGAACAGTTAAAGATTAAGGAATAATTCATTCGATATCAAACGTTAAAAGAGATTCCACACACCTCAACTCGGTCATGGTCAAAAATGATTTTATATTACTAAAAAAAGTTCAATTTCTATTGAATGGGTATTAAAACCCGTTATATTTTAGTGTTACGATTGCACAAGGCTATTTAGAGCGCTTCAGAGAAACGTTTCCGACTGCGAGTGTCGGTGCTACGAATCGTAGCGGTTTATAGAAACACTTTGCTCGGTGGAGAAAAATTTTATGCCTGCGCAAATGTTGAACAGGGAGCATTAAAAAGTAAATGTACCCATTACAGTCTTTATGTGAGAGTGTTAACAGTTAACCGTTAACATTTGGAATTTTCTTAATTTTAACACTACTTTGTTCAGTGGTGGTCCAGAATGCGGCTCCACTCTTTTACATATAATTCTTACGATATTTTTTTAAGACATAAGAATAAAAAGAAGCTTTTAACACTCTCAGTCTCAGATATATTTGATCGCTCGAATTCAGCAAGGCAGCCACTCTACAAGAGATCAACCATACGCGGGATAAATTTGTGTGTAAATAAAATTTACTGGCATACTCCATCATGGCCCAAATATGTCTCAATCGCTATTAAAATCCATGAAATGTGTTCTCTCTAAGCGATCGATAACAAAGAGTGGAAAATGCAGAAAATCCATATTAATGGATACTCAGTTTCTTCAAAAACATCTGCTTTTCTATTTTAATAAAACGTCCAAGTTGTAGTACTTAGCTTTAAAATAATAAAAGTAGAGTCTGCATTTATCCAGAACTCTAGTGAACCCCCCGGAAAGTTCAAACAAGAACAAATATTCGACAGTTATTTCGTATTCAGCGACCGTCGAGCGAGAGGGTACTTAATTTTATGTAGCATAATGCAACCTCTAAAATTTAAAACTGGCTCGTGCGGGCAACGAGTGCAACTTTATGCGGGGATACAGGCGTGAATATTCATGGTGGGCGCCTCCAGGATTAAATGTATCACCACTTGTAATGCGTCGCACACGGCTCTATGTAGAGACCAAAGTTAATTGTTAAAAAAAGAACGCACGAAATTGTTTGTGAATGCGGATTATTTTATTTTAGATGGTACACAAAAAAAAACAATCAAAAATAAATGAAACTTAATATATGAATATACAGCAAACTATTATATATGTTAATGGCAAGAGGTCTAGGACCCCTCTGGACATGAGGGTTCCACTGAGATCTATTCTAGGACCGTTCCTCTTCCTCGTTTATATAAAGGAACTACCTGAAGTAGTGCAGAACAAACATATGATGGTATTGTTCGCCAGTGGCACTCATTTTCAAAGTGAAACGGCATCTGTCATATTATAATGATGTTAACAATGCTCTCTCAAAGTTTTATTGGTTTAATATAAACAATCTGTTATGAATAGTAAAAAAAATCTCCTCCAAATGTGAAGCATAAAGATAATGGTATATTGTGGAATGTGTTAAAACCACAGCATTTTTGGGTTAATCTACAATGAGTTCCCCCATATCGATTGGCTTGCGAGAAGACTCAGTTCTGCAGCATACGCGATTAAGAAAATTAGTTCCACATTAGTTACAGCTTATATGGGGGAGGGGGCTTGCTATAAATATTTACATACCGACTGTCACATTTCAATTCGTATATGTAATTGTTATGTACGTCCTCAAAAACATTTGGGCAATGTATACATTTTTACAACAGAATTCCAGAATACGCCCAAAAAGCTCCTGTTGCTAAATAACTAAAAAACATCGTAAAAAGACGTGTGTGTGCTAAAGTAATAACACAGTAATGATTTCGTTGAATATAGCACATCTAGGGAATGATTTGATCGTCTCCAGGCTATTTCAAGAACCAATTTACAAAAACTGCCACGTAATAACAAAAAAGAGATAGTTAAAGTCTCGCTGAGTTTCTTTCGCCCGTGCTTTTTAGGACTGGCGATTTTTTCCGACCAGGTAGTAGAATCATTAGACGTGAAAAAGTGATTATAAACCAATCCAATTTTGAATAAAAAATTTTGACTTTGACTATTGCGTGATGTGAAACCAAAGAAATACACATAATGCTATTTTATAACAAATTTATTCATGTATATACATATATTTACGAAAAAGGCACGCTGTTGTCCCGTGAAGCGCTCCATCGTGACTAAAATTGCATTAAACGACGCACAATTCCCCGCCACCCGCGC
>DWHO01002231.1:0-13713 GCA_018247575.1 Eurytides lysithous rurik | reverse complement strand
GTTGTTAATCAGTTGATATTCAATATTAAAAAAATTAAAAAAATATATTAAACCATAAATGTTAATTACACTTAATTACACAAGTAAAACTTTATAAAATTCATAAACCATTTTTTTTTCATATAACAATTCAACTTTTCAGAAATCTAAATCTTCGGTTGGATAAAATAACACAAGGCAATTGTCAAGCAGATGTACTTAAAAATGCAGTTTTAACAGAAGATGACTATTTTATTGCACCACCCGGCAATATCCCCTTGCATGAAGTACATATCAAGGAAAATAATAAATCTTTAAAAGAAAATGAGAACTGAAATACAGAAAGTTATCAATTTAAATAATTTCTTTAAAATTGTAACAGCAAGGGGAAACAATATTTCATATACATATGAGAAAGCAAGCCAAATCATATTACAAAATATACAAATGCAATGGTTGCAATTCATATTTGCGAAAACTTATCAACACCTGCCAGTTTTTGTAAACAAATCTGAAGTGAAGAAAGTTATCCAAAGAACTGGTAAACCCTATGGATATATAAGCAAAAATATGCCACTACGTAATAATCAGCTTGTAGAATATAATTTAGATGAGAGCAGCTTCAAGACCATATCAGAATTATGTCTTACTATTGTTGTACCTACACAAGATATAATGCCATACTTCATGCAGTGGCAAAGATATAGAAAATATTGGTGGAGTTCTGTTAGTATTACACACAGTATTTTTGGACAAAAGTTAAATTGTTTTTTCCCATTTATTATGGAATTAAGTAATAAGACAAGCAATAGAGGCAGTAAAGGCTACTCATCGCTATTAAATAATAAAATCATTTAAAAGCAGGTTGAATCCATTCTGTAGATTTCACCCAAATATAATATGGTATTATCTTTCTCAAATAATTTAGCTGTAAACTATGCTTACTTTTTTTATATAATCAATTATAAAGTAAATATATATTTATTTCATAAACTTATTATATAGATTCAACTTTAAATATTGATTTCAAAGTATTTGATAACAAAATTCCTTTGTCCTTTGGCTCAAGCTTTGTGAAATAGACAAAATTATTCTGCAATATTTGATTTCTGTCTAGCATTTATTTAAACATGGGTTTGCAATATTTGACCACTTAGCTTTTAACCTAGTTTCCTATCACTTTTAAATTAATCATAAAAAGATAATGTATGTATCCATTAGATACAAAGAAATTAATATGAAACCTTACATTTATTATAGTAATAAAACTCCTTAATAGTATTAAAACATGCAAGTTGCCTTATTTTATTAATATATAAATATCATACATTATTCTTCAGATTACAACAACTCCTAGTCTCTTTACTATAAGTGATATCAAAGATAATGGAAAGTCTCCCAATGCAAATATATCAGCAAATTTCAATTGTGGCGTGAAAATGGTTGAAGCACTGGCTATTGATGTAAATTCTGTATGTTTTTTTTCTTACTTTTTTATTAATAATCTTAAATTTTGTTTATTACACTTTAATTTATTTCACAGAATGCTAAAATGTCGAGTTTGTGCTGCAAAATGATACTTGATGATGCATTGTTTACGCTTTTACTTGATGGTCTTAACAACAGGACCAAAGAGGATTATTTACGTCTTCACAATAAAATAGCACCTTATAAAATTGCTCTGGCTTTAGATTATCAAGGTGAGGTGAAGAAAATGTTACATAGAAAATCTAACCCATTGAGTAAAATGAGATCTGTATATTATTAAGCATAGAGGCATCTCTAGACCATGTAGCACCCGTGGGCGATCATTACCCTAGCGCTGTCTAATAGGCGCACGTTCAAAATGGAATATGTATAATATATTGAAAGTGCCACGGCCGGCGCCCCCTAAAACCGTGCGCCCACTCATGCACCATAAGAAAAGCTGTCTGCTGCTGATTAAGTAGTTACAGTTAAATAAGGACTTTACTAAAGGACAGTTTTAATATATTATTAAATAAGTTTACAAAATCAAAGATATATCACATGGAATACTTTTCTTTTTTTTTTTTACGGAGTAGGCTGACAAACGAGCATGTGGCTCACCTGACAGTAAGTGATCACCATCGCCCATGGACATTTGCAATATTATAAATTTTGAAAATGCGTGGCCAACCTTTAAGGGAGGCGGGTAGAATTTTTGTAAGAAAGAAAATGAGTGATGGGGAGGGAGGAGGAGAGAGGGAGCGGGAGGGAAAAGGGAGGGAGTGGAGGTAGAGAGAGTTTCTGTGAGGTCGTGGTACTGACCCGGTTCGAGCCGGCCCATTCAGCAGCAGGGACAGCTGCGTGGCTCTACCACCGCTGACTTTTCATTTCATCTTCAAAAAATTATAGTGCGCGTATCTTAATTGTAAATATTTGTCTCGACGAACATTTTCGATAGGCACGCTTCGTGAAAATAACATACACTTTATTTAATTGAGATAACACGGTGTTGAAGTAAAAGAAGCAGTGTAGGCTATGCATACTCATTGTATTGACATTTTGTCAGTTATAAGAAACACGCAAACAATTCAATCCACTATAATTTTATTAATGATACTAATGTTTAGTAAAAATAATATTAATATAAAGGTATTTAAAGTGTAGGATATGGTTAACACACATTACCATCTAAGATGTGTTACAATTTAATATTATCAAATCTTTGGAATTGCAGGGCTGATTTACTTTTTTCTTTTTGATAATGTACCACCTTTACAGATTCAAAATATTATAGTAGTCTTAAAGAACTGGCTAAATTAATAATGCATAATCTGGAAGCAAAAAACATATCAACTAGATGTCCAAATATGTTGCTACCATTAAATTCGCAGGTATAATAAATTTGGAATATATTTATTAAAATTGTTTTTAATAATAATAACAATGTCCTACTAAATCAGCTATACTCAACCTGCGACCTTCCGAGCATTTGTGGTTGGCCTATTGGTTGGTTATTAACATTTAATATTTTTTTTTTATTAAACAACTGCTTTGTGTTTGAAACATCGTTTTTTTTTAATATATGCGATGAATCGGTTCATAGTTGTTTAATACAGTTTGTAACAATCACGAAAACCTAAGAAATCATCTCATTTATTAACTTTTGCGGCCTGCGACACCACGACTTACACGTGTTTGCGGCCCCTTTGAAGATAAGGTTAAGTTGATTTCACTGTTTTAAGTTGATTTCAGTTATGACAGCTAATCAAACATATATCAACTATGGGAGATATTATAGTACACCTACACCTACTCAAATGATGAGACAGTCTGAAATTAACAATGTCGAAAACGACAAGAAGTGGTAACATCAAACATAACTTATGGTAACAACTACTCTAAGCCACTGGTATGTTAGCTAGAAACCAGGACCAACTTTTTATATGCCCTTCTGATACTTGGATCAGACAAGCAAATTGTGCAACTCATAGTAAGCAACACACTTGCCCATCACAACACAGTATGCACATGCAGAACCTCTAGATTGACTCTGAGATTGGCTTTGTGCTATTTGGCAGCAGAAAAACTGGCAATGTAGTAGTACCACTCCAGACTCTGCAAGTCCTAGAATTTACTCCACTTAGTAAAACTTACTTATTTGTCAATCAGTTAATAAGCCTGTAACATCCCAAGCTCAAACTCGCTAACTCTTTGTAAAGCACAGGCCTGTACCACTAGACTAGATAATATAAATATTTTTGTACAAATTTTTACAGTTAAAAGACAACTTTGAAATGGGTGTTCCCTACACTGCTATTATTGGTGAAAATACTCTTACCAATGGAATCTTTCAATTACTGAACAGCAGTACAATGTTAAAGGTATATAATGTTTATAAATATGTATCAGTATTAATAGCCTTCAGCTATACAAACCATTACCATTTGTGTGAATTAACCTGAGATATTATTTAATTTATTTTCAGGAACAATTACATTTAGTTGACTTTGACTCCTATGCAGCTCTACTTTGTGGCAAATAAATTTAAGCCTTGCTGTAATAGTAATTTAAAATGTTTAATGTAAAATTAATTTCCTCATATAACTGATAAAATAAATTATCATTGTATTTGTTCATTTTGTCTTGCAATAGTAATCAACAAAATGATGATAGAGGTGTTAAAATGATATATGTGCTCACTTTCAGACCGTTTATTTAGGAATACTTATTGCAAAAATATCATCTAATGTAGGTAAAAATTAATCTATGATATACATTTAGAAATTAATTAAGAAAAGTTTTTGTTTTGCAATGAGCAAAAAGAAATGATACTTAATTTCCATCATCAAAGTTATTTCAAAACTATCATTTGCTTTTAAAATAAAGAAAGCATAAATATAGGTATACAAATATGTTAAAATAAAGGACTTTAACAATTTTCTTAAATCTTTTATTACAGTTATGTATGGTTGACTGAAAAGTTTCATAGAAATATGGTTCTTACCAAATTCGTCATGTACAAAATGTGAAAAATAAGCAACGTAAGCTGCCAAAAAGTTCTGTGCTAACTATTCTTTGCGTTAACTGAAGTGTTAAAACATAGTATGGCATGTCCACAAAGACTCGTGATCATGCCAAATATGAATTAAAAGCATTTATTTTTCCTCTAAATAGATTTTGTCTACTGATAGATATGAAATAAGAAGATACATGTATTTTCTATACATGATAATTGTAAAAAGATTTTAATCCATTTATAATAAAACATAACTAAATCTATGTTAGACTAACTCTATGTGTAATTTAATAGAAATCAAATTTTAGTTTACAGACTCACACATTACTGTTAATTGAAATTTTAAAGTATATTTCCATATTTCCTTAAGTATCCATTAAATTAATGGGTATATAATGAATAGTCAGATTTAATCACAAACAACTGCTTTTAACAATGCTTCCACAATTACCCACTCAAGTTATACAGCTAGATCTTAGGTAGTATTATTGACTTACAATAACAGACATAATGTCAAATTGTTATATTGCATCTGCTAGCTTGTGTTTATGCTGGTAATTGTAACTTCTTTCCTTTTAACACTGAAAACATAAATAAAGTATTTTATTATATATATTTTTTTTAAATATAATATTGAGACCTTTAAAATCTAACCCATTTGGTTTTGGTTGGATTTAAATGCCACACTTAAATAAAATTATGGCACTTAAACAAATGATCCAGGTTATTCCTATAAAAGTACATCTTGTACTGCATAGTTCTACCACAGTACAAACCTAATAATCAAACAATAAAACTTGTTTTTGAGGGAAAAAATCCTAAGTGAAGGTTTAATGGTATGATCAGTCAGTTTGTTGAGGGGAATATTAAAAGTGGTAGATCCATAGAGCAGGTCCTACTGCTGTTGGCTTCGGTGTTGCAGATGGTAGGTTCAAGACAAGCATTTGTATAAACTACAGATGGCTGCTCTGGATCTTGGTGATTGTCCATGTGAAATTTCTTTCTTACAATATGGGCAGTGGTTTTTTAAATAAATAAAAAAATGTACCAAACCATCACAGAAAATTGGAGCGAAACAAAAGTTTTGTGGCTTATGCGTTTGGTCCGGTGGCCACCAGATAGTTGCCAACCCCCTTCCTTTCCATCCTTTCCCAGAAACTGCCACCTTAAAGGCTCACAACTCATTTTTTGATGTTGCATATGTCCATGGGCAGCAATGATCACTTACCATCATGTCAGCCGCTTGCTTGTTTGCCTCCTACTCCATAAAATAAATAATGTTTATATATGTCATAAGCTTTATAGGGCCGTAAAAGACATACAGTTGCACAACCTTAAGTCTCTAGGTAAAATTGCAGTACAGATCAAAACCAATTTTAACAGTTTAGTTAATAGGTAGTATGTCATCAAAAATTCAAAGCACTCAGCAGATCTATGCTATTTATGACAAGTGTTTCTTACCATCAATTGTCCAACTTGACCATATTGCATCAATAAATTTCATAAAACATTTTTAAGGCAGGGTCATAGAACTTTTGAACTTAGTTGTTAATGGGACTCAGAGAGAAAGCTAAACTTCTTATAAAATATATCATATTCATGATTTCAAAGTGCAAGTCATTTACAATAAATAATTCAATAAATCATTTACAATAAAGTAGTCATTTAAAATAAAAATATTACCTTTTGTAATGTATAGATAGAAAAAGTCACAATACAGAACTGTTTGTATGACACCAGCTACAATAGCAATTAATTCATAATGGTCTTCTGCAATGTAGCGGTATATCTGTAAAATAGAAAAGGAAATGTTTAAAATATTATATTTTTTTATTTGGTACTTAATTTATCACATTTGTATTATAACAAAAGACTATCTTTAACATATTTGATCATTTGATTGATACATACATATTTGATAATTTTATTTTTATTATTTACTTTTGTCAATATGATGAAAAATTAAATTAAAATAGTTTAAAATAATCATTATTATTTCAATCAAATAGCTATCTAACTCATACAACTTACCCAATTAAGAAGATAGAGTCCTCTGTATGAACCAAGTGCAAATAGATAATGGGATGTAATACTTTCTGCTTCCCCAGTTTTTGAAACTAAGAATAACTGTGGTAAAATTGCAACTGATTCCAAGTAAATAGAAAATGTCCATAATACCTGCAAAATTGTAATTGTAATGTTTTATCTCTTCACTTTAGCGTAAACACGTCAATCAAGTTTCGAATTAGACACAGCAGTAAATTTTGAATATACCAACCTCAAGAACTGTGAACTCTCTATTAATCAATAATGCAAGGATCGCCGACGGTATAAGTAAAAATTCAATCCGGAAAGTGTCATGATTATGATCGTAGGTAGCTTTAAATTTCACATACATCAAATAAACTGTCGCATAAGAAGCCACTATGAACACAATTTTCATAATAGTGTTATAGGCAGATACAAATGTTGTCAGTAAATCTAAATATCGCGACGTATAAACAATTGCAAATAGTATTTGCGATTTTCCAGATATTCCTGTAAGATATACATAACAAGTTATTTACAATAATCATGAGTTGCTTCGTTACACATAAGTGGCATGCCGGTTACACGATAAATCACCTGCACATGATCTTGTTTTCCATATTTTTACTAACAATATTAAGATAGCTAAAAGGTGGGATAAATCAGCCAGCAAGCGGAATATATTCATGATTTACTATTTAAAGAGAAACTAATGTTAAATGCCGCGTATACTAACACCACTAGCAATCTTTTCATTCAACCAAAAATGACGTGGCTGAATGACACAGAACTTCAATGTTAACAGTTTGAAAAATATGCTTTATAACTGTAATGAATTTTCATTTAAGTATTATACTTTATTAAAAGGTCAACTTCAATTTTAAGGCTCAAGTATTCTGTGTAATGTACATATAATAACGTATTTTACCTCAAAATTCACTTCACCATTATACTTAAAAAAACTTTAAAATTAAAGACCCATACATCAATTAAATGCTGTAAACTACGCCCTTTTTACAGCTTCGTCAAAAAATGCTGCGGGCAAACGGCTAGCAGACTCAGGAGAAACGTTGAAAACACGGTATGCTTCGTTGTAACTCTGCGACTGTTTACGAAAGATGAACAGTATCGACTCAAAAGTCCTTAGGGGGGAGATTTAAACTGTGACTTGAATCACATTTGATGATGATCATTACCAGAGGGCTTTAGTCGTTATGTAAATGCTCAAAAATATAATTGTATGCTGCGATACCGGAACTCGTTTAATCCATATTTTGTTAGAGGTTCACTTCGAGGGATGTTATGGGAGACGCGAGTCCTTTGATCGCTTCATCTATAAATATTTATTCATTGCCGTATCTAGTTTTTTTCTGGGAAGGTATATATCTTAATAGTGGTGTTAGATGACTAGACCGACATAAAAATGCTTATAAAATTTATTTCTGTAATGCTAGCGATTTTCATTGACACAGCTGCTCCAAGCTTTGTGCTTTACATATTTGGTAACAATAATATTTTACAGCAGCTGCTGCTCATTTTCTTATGAAACAATTGTTGTAAAACAACTGTGCTGCCATATTAATATATGGATGTAATCGTCTATATTATGTTGCCATAGCCATAATATCACTGCAACATTGACACTCCAAAACGAGGCGATTATATGCTGTGTCCAAAATGTTGATTTTTGTTTTAAGTTAATTATTTGTTACTATAAACAACAAATTCAATTAATGGTATAATAGCAAACAGTTATTAAAATGGTTAATATATTAAGAAATATAAACCGCTTTAAGATAACATGTTTTTGTAATTTGAACATATTTAATAAAAGGTTAATATTTTAAAAGTTATTATTTTCTATCCTAAAATGTGATTAACAATTTCTTAAATGTGAATAAATTTCAGATCTTCAATCCGAATGAATAGTAGCGATAGTATTAATTACAATTTTGATTGGAGAAAAATTAGGAATTTTAGTATAGTTGCACATGTCGATCATGGAAAAAGTACATTAGCTGATAGATTACTGGAAATAACTGGAGTTATAAAACCTAGTACTGAAAATGCACAAGTGCTTGATCAATTGCCGGTATATATAATCCAACTTTCATAACAATTGTATTAAATGCTTACAGATATTGTAGTCATTTGTTATTCCAGGTTGAAAAAGAAAGAGGAATTACGGTCAAAGCTGTAACAGCATCACTCAACTATACATTTAACAATGAATCTTACCTTCTTAATCTTATTGATACACCAGGACATGTAGACTTTTCTAATGAGGTAATTTTCACAAGTGCAATTAAATTGAAATAATCATTACTATTATTATTTACTTTACTTTACATAATGTATACATTATTCAGGTTGTTAGAAGTGTTACAGCTTGTCAAGGGGTAATACTCTTGGTTGATGCAAATGAAGGTATCCAGGCTCAAACAGTAGCTGTTCATTCATTGGCCAAAAGAAATAATTTAATAATAATACCTACCTTAAATAAAGTGGATTTACCAAGAGCGGATCCTGAAAAAGTGAAAGCACAGCTTAAATCTCTTTTTAATATTGACCCTAGTACAGTTTTAAGTGTTTCTGCAAAAAGAGGTTGGGGTGTGGAGGAATTATTACAAGCAATCATAACTAGGATACCACCACCAGATGTAGATTCCAATGGTCATTTCAAGGCACACATAATAGACACATGGCATGATAAATACAGAGGAGTTCTATGCTTGGCATACATTCATTCTGGAACAGTGAAAATTGGACAGGCAGTAAGGTGGCAGTCAAGCCCTAAACAACACAATATAAAATATTTAGCACTCTTGAGGCCAGGAGAAGAGCCTGTAAATGTAGCATCAGCAGGCCAAGTTATAATGGTAGGTGAGTAACAATTAAATAAACTATGAAAGGGTTTATATTTAATGGGCAAAATATTTGCTTATATTGTGAAAATTAATTTTTATTTATATATGTCACAAAGAACAACTTATGTTTTTTGTTATTTATATAATATTATGTTAGCTAAAAAAATATCTTACTCTTAAACAGCTACACAGTTTAAATACATTGAATAAGTAATTATCTATTCCACTCTCCCACTTATTGTTGATCCAGCCTACTGAATGACAAGACTAATTGACATAAACAATGAAGTGTTTATAAAATCTGATATTTGAAATTTTTTCAGGCCTTGGTCCAAAGGGTGGCGGTAGTGTTGGAAATTATTTATTATCAGTAGACGCTCCAGAGGATGCAAAAAATTCTTCAGTACAGGCTGTCAAACATATGGTCTATGCTGGCATATTTCCTGCTGACCAGTCCCAGCATGTTTTTCTTAGTGATGCCATCAAGAAATTAGCCCTAAATGACTCTGCTGTCAGTGTAAATATTGACTCAAGGTAAAAATATAATTTGCATAAAACTGAGAAATACTGGATTTTTTCCTGCATTCTTTAGGAGATTAAACAATGAAACAACCAAGTTATGAGTCTGATGGTTATTTATATGCTCACCCATGTGTGCCATGTATGTTTGAAATTTATTAAAATATTAATAAAATCATGATTTATAGTCCTACCAACACCATCTACTGCTCACAGTTACTTAAACAAAAATCAGCCACCTCTGTAGTATATATTGTAGTGCACAAGGATTTATACAAACACAAGTGCACTCACTCTTCCTTGTCTCTAACAGCCCGATGGGGTGGATATCTGATGCGACCGTTAACAAATCCTCTGAGTCACCACTAGGTGGCGTTGACAAGTAGCCGAGACCGACTTTTAAGACGCGCATCCTACGCTTATATTATCTTACTTTCATGCAATCAGGTGATAAGGCCGAAATGCCCTTACCCAATTAACACATTAATTAAAATAGTGCAAAAATGGCTTGAACGGAAAGTTCAGCGTGGGGCGTATACGTATACGTGGCTGGGAACGTGTTAAGAAACAACAATACAAATTCATTGCCCTCCGTGGGATTTCAACTCGCAACCTTCATTTTGTAAAGGTCATTACTGGTATAAGCTAAGGAGGCAGGTAGCAAAAAAATACTGTTGTTTCAACAGCCTTTTTTATTTTTGCAAATTGTGCATCTGATAATTTTAAATTTACTATTTCTAGCGTTGTGTATGTTATTGCATTTTATATTTTAGTCCAGCTTTAGGCCAAGGTTGGCGTGTGGGCTTCCTAGGCCTCCTACATCTTGATGTATTTACACAGCGTCTTCTTCAAGAACATAAAGCTGAAGCCATTCTCACAGCACCATCAGTACCATATAAAATTAAGTATGATTTTTTTATAAAAATAAGCTTCAAATACATTAGTCCCTATTGCTTGTGCAAATAGTGAAATATTTTTTATTATTTCAGACTTAAAGGATCGAAAATCACAAAGAAGTATGGTTGTGAAGAAATTATTATAACAAACCCTTTACAGTTACCTGATGTTCAACACATTGAGGAATATTATGAACCATTAGTAATAGGTTTGATAAATTTTATACCCTTTTAGTTGTAGCAATGAGTTGTTTATTCAATTTTAACATTAAAATAAGTTAAGGAAAAAACCCATTTATTCAGTTGAATGTTTGATACAGCAGGGCCCTTGAAATTACCTTTTTCTTATATTGCATTGAATTACCTTTAGTATCATTATGAAAAAAAATATCTTAAGTAATTATGTTACTTTAAGACGTTATTGTACATGTCAAAATATCAAAAGCATTTTCTCTGCATGAGATTTTTTTCTTATATTGTTATATTAATTTTATAAGTTAAAATTAATATAATAATTTAAGTATATTTCAATAATGGCAATAGACAACGAGTCTATCAGTCTAAATATTAAACTATAAATAACAAGTATAAAAAGATTCTTGACTCATTGGTAACCTGAGCACATCAATATGCAATTTGAGATAGTTCTATGTTCCTTGTAAGCATTTCTATTTTAAATCTAAAATTTTAAATTAAACATAAAGGCCAACTTATCCTCTATCACTAATTAGTACTTTAAATTCTTAATTTTTTAGGGACAATAATAACACCCGTGGAATATATCGGCGCTGTAACAACTCTCTGTATAGACAGAAGAGGCACTCCACTCCCTTCTAATGCAGTTGATGACAAAATGACAATGATGCAGTTTATTTTACCCCTGTCCGAAGTTGTGATAGACTTCCATGATACACTTAAAAGCATAACATCAGGTTTTGCTAGTTTCGACTATCAAGATCATGGTTTTCATCCCAGTAATTTAGTGAGGGTAAGAATGAAGTGGATTTAACTATAGTGAAATAAATATAATATTACGTATTCAGGTGCTGTAGAAGAGTTTTCATCCATAACTATTTAAAAAAAAAAACAGTTTGAATTTTATTTCCAAGTGTGACGACAAAACAGATATTTCAAGTTTTTTTTGTGAATGTTTCGTCAGTCCGAACTCACGATTGTTAGGTCCATTACAAAAACGGCAAAGAGAAACTATTTTATACATAATTCTTTTTATTTGTTATTACATGTGAAGAAATTTGATTATTTTTCTATGTTTCTATCTTTTTAAGAAGTCTCATTAATTTACAGATGGATATACAAATCAACGGCGTGGTTGTGGATGAATTGTGCAATATAGTACACAAGTCCCGTCTTGAATACAGCGCTAGGAGGCTGACTGAAAAGCTAAAAGAAATGATACCGAGACAGATGGTCCAGGTGGGGTCCCTTTATTTATACAAGTTTTAAATTATGTCTATTGTCGATAAGTTATTCACTTTCATCAAATTGCCCATCCATTTGATGAAAGTGTTAGGTTAGGTCAGGTTAGGTTACTATATAATAAAAATACAAATTTTACTAAACGCGAAATTGTTTATATAGAAACAAAATACCAGAGATGTTTCTAACTACTGAAACCTGAGAAGAACCTGAAATAATGAGAAGTTGTTTTTATCCAAAAACACTTAATTACATAGACTGTTGTGTTTAAAATGAAGTTGAATTTAGTAATTAATGATATTTGACAATTGACTCGTGACGATGAGAGAGAAAGTGATGTTAAAATGCTTAAAGTGATAAATGAAACTATCTGATTGTTATTTTAGGTTGCCGTCCAAGCAGTTGCCTTAGGGAGGGTTCACGCCAGAGAAACAATCAAAGCTTACAGAAAGGATGTCACTGCCAAATTGGTAAGTTTTAGATATGGTATTATTACTATGAAACCAACGTGTAGCGCGTTTTATTTTTAAATTAAACCCCAACCTTATTTTAAGATAGTAATACTTTAAGGATGTTTTACATGTTTAATTTTCACTGGATATATCTGTAGTTCATACAAACAACTACTACAGTGGGGAATCAAACCTTATATGATGACGCTAAAGCCTACCTACCTACCTACCTAACTGTCCTAATAAAAGGTGGCGTCACTTCATAATGCGTCTTTGAAGAATTTTAATATTGGCTCTCTTCTATATAGCTGTCGGGATGATTATTTTATACAATCCAACATTGGTACCCGATACCCCGCGTGATATATACCGTAGCTAATAAAAAAAATATATAAAAGAATAAACAATTGGTAACTAAGTTTGGCAAACAATGCTATCAAGTTTAATACATAAATTTACACCTAATTCTGTTTTTACACGGTAGATTGGTTCCAGAATAAACCGTGTTAAAAAAAAACCGTATAAAAAAAGACATTGATCGTATGCAAAAATATTAACACTTTTCAATTGCTCTGACCAGTAATTTTTTTTGTATGAACAAAAAGGGAATTTCCTCAAATTTGTGATATGAACATATTTGGCAGTTATTAAATTTGACAAAAAAAAAATGTAGCACAAAAATTTTTAAATCGTGCTAAATGGAATAAAATCGTGTAAAACAACTAAAAATATTTTATTTTCAAACCGTGTAAAAAAACACCGTGTAAAAACAGAATTAGGTGTATAGCTATGAATCGATTGTAATTCAGCGATCGTTAGCTGTCGAGTGACTTTTTCAGCTATTATATGTATGTTTTTAATGCCTAGTATGGCTGGTATGGTATGGCTTGCGCTTTACAAAATGGAGGTCGTGGGATCGAATCCCGCGAAAGGCAATAACTGTTGTTTTTTAGTTGGATTAGGGCATTACGAGCTAACACGGCACCCTTTCCTACCGGGCGACGCAGGTTCTCTCGGGCCATGGTTGCTTCGGGAGATATCTGTGTCGAGTG
>DWHO01002230.1:0-13715 GCA_018247575.1 Eurytides lysithous rurik | reverse complement strand
CTTTAAAAGCTGGCAAAGCATTAGCAAGTTCTATAATTTGCAAATGTCCATAGGCGACGGCGACCACTTACCATCAGGCGGGCCGCTTGCTCGTTTGTCAGCCTATTCGGTAAAAAAAATACTCTATAATACGACAAATTCGATAGTTCGACACTGGCCTGCAAAACGTTTGCCGGATTAACGGGGGTCCACCGTAGTTAGGAGACTTTAATATTAGTTATACATATTAAAGAACATACTTTTTATTTTAGTATTAGTGGTTAATAAAACAGATTTGCGCTCGAAACCGGACTTGCTTGAAACCGAAAAATAACTGTAAATGACGGTGTCAGTCTTGTCGTTAAATTTGATAAAAGGAGACACGCTAGGTAAAGCACTTATAAAAACGTTTACAGCGAATACAGTCAACCGGAACTAAAATGTGAAACCCTGCAATAACACTAAAGAACATTCGTCGTTTGTTCACTTTTCGAAATCCACTTTTCAAGATCAATGTTGACCTGTTAAGGAATTGAACCGGTACCTAATATGAACCGTTTAATTGATTGAGTTATCGCCCGACACGATTTTAGATATACGTTCAGAAATACTATGACCATATTTTGTTATAATCATCAGAAATAAACAAAAAAGTAACTGCAAAAGCATACAATGTACATATATAGATTACTCGACATTGTTACTGGTAACTAATATCTACAGTAGTAGGAGGGAGCAAATGGCATAACTCAAAGACAGATAAGCAAAATAACGTCAAATTTGTTTTGTTACAGTGATGTTATTTTCTTGGCTTTTATAGTTTTGTGCGAATCTCGGTTACCCATAAACTTCTCTAGTGTACTCGGAGATTCTTGGCTACGCGACAGACCGCACACTTCTGGCTACAGTTTACTTCTAGCCAGGTAAACCGCCTGCCCCTTGGCTGACTTTAGAAAGACTACGGATTTCATCAAGACCACTCACCCTTCTCGCCGATCTCGGTCTGGTCTCCGCCCGGTAGCACGTCGAAGTCCGGCTTCAGGGCGCACACGCCGATGACGTTGCTGTACTTGGCCTTGTCCAGGGGTTTCCCGAACAGAATGTTTCCCTGAAGGGTCGCGTTCTGGATCCACGCCTGCTGCGGCACGTACGCTATGCTCCCTGAACGCGACAGGTTCGAGTGTTTAGTTATATAGTTGTTTCGTATATAGACTATATTAAGTTAATTGGGCATTTAACTTAATGTGATGTCAGTTTTTGTAATGATATTAATAATAATATCATGGGATATCTCAAACATTGTCAACTGATCCCAAACTAGGCAGAGCCTGTACTACGGTAATCAGACAACTGATATACATACTTATATAGGTGGAAACCGAACCCAAAACCGTTGGCTTTGCAGTCAGGGGCAGTAACCACTACACGAACGGGTCACTCAAGATAGAAGAATAAAATGATAATGTGAGCAAGTCGTAGGCCTGATTGTGTCACATTTGCTCACAGTAACGGACAGGAATATTTGTACTACACTTACAGTTCAAAACTGCAATAATCTGCGCTGCGCTCGTCAACTATATATAATATTCTGTTTGTCTTTATGTTCAGTTATTACTCCGGCAACATTGCCCTTTCGTTTCGTTTACTTCGCAATGTAGAACAGATTTTGATGGTACTTGAAATGTAGTGTTTATATGCTGGGCTACAAACAGAGTGTTGCACCCGTAAGGGTTAGTTATAAATACACAACTCTAAGTAAATGGTAGCCATGAACTTTACAACCCTTGTACTACTTGTATTTAAGGAAATGTTGGTTATTATTAAATAAAAGTGAGTTATAAATTTTACCACATTTTTTTCATTGTTACAAATTTTCCACGTTTCGAACACTTAACAGAATACATGGCCTGAGCTGTTCGCAAATTGTTTTTGTTGACTGTTAATAATGTGTGTTTTGAATTATAATCGAATAAATTTTTATTTTATGTATGTATCATACATGCTTGCAATAACTTTTAAAATACATGTTGACAACACAACGATACAACTTGTTTTATCCACGATCTTTTACTGTTTCATAATAATACACCATTATGTAATAACAACATATAGTACAAGGTTTGGTTAATTATAGATCGGTGTTTTTTTTCTTTCCACTTGATCGCAAATAATTAAGTATGGCAACACTTGATGATATAGCCTTGTGCTGGGAGGTTTGACACAATCGATGAATGGTAAAAATAAAAGCCAAGGTGACGTCTTGCTTAAATAAAAAACGGTATCGCATGTTTTACATGACGACTCGAGATAGGAATAAGGTCGGTAAGCAATTTTCGGTCTTTGGGAATATTATTAATATAAATATACATATGTTTTGTTCCTTATAACTTTGTTAGTGATTTTACGGTGGTAAGGCCACGGAGCTGGTCCCACTATTCAATGGACCGGCTCGAACCGGATAAGTACCACGACCTCACAGAAAAGAAAGAAGGTACAGAGATGTGGTATTTTAAATCTCTAGGTGATGAGCGTAAGGACAAACAGGTCCTGTGCTTACCATCAGGCACGACTGGCTTATCCATCACCTTACCACATTAAAAAAAAAACCCTCCCCTCCCTACCTCTTTCTCCAACCCCGAGGGGTGCTCACTATTACTTCCTCCCTCCTCGTCTCTCCCTCTCACTCCTCCTTCCTCCCTCTTTCAAATATTCCCCTCCTTAAAGGCTGGAAACGTATTTGCTAGTTCTGTAATGCTGCAAATGTCTATGGGCGGCGGTAATCACTTACCAGGCGAGCCAATTGCTCGATTGTCAGCCTACTGTTCTTCCTAAAAAAATCCTTGTCTAGAGTCCGACAACAGAATACATTGCCGCCCGTTAATATTTTGCTGAAATTTACAATTTACTCAGAAACCCAATGGATATGGTTCAAAGGCAGCACAAAACACCAAAAACAATCAACAAATCGTTTATTATTTTTATTGAATCATACACATCGCCATAACGAGATTCCTCGTTCCCGGTCAAAAGTAAATGTATTAAGATTATATTTAAGTCGAATTAACCTTTATTTTGTATAATGCATGCTTACGACAACTTTTAAAATCATTGTTCGCAACGATAAAACCTGATGGCATCCTTGATTAGCCTGGTGGGAACAGGAGACAACAGTGACTCACCATGGGTGTTGACGCGGCCGGAGATCTTGTCCATCTCGCCTAGCAGGGCCGCTAGGAGGGAGCTCTTCCCGGATCCCACAGCGCCCACCACCGCGACCAGGCTACCCCGCGGGATCCTCACGCTGATATTGCGAAGTACCGGCTGCTCCTCGCCCCAAGAGAAGTGGCCGTTCTCGATAACGAGTGGGTCCGCTGCGATAAATATATCTTATGATGTAAGAAATCAACGAAGCAACGTTTGCTTCATTGATTTCTTCGATTGCGTGTGGACAAATCGTCAATCTAGTCTCAGCATGCTTGCTTTAAATATAAGTATGTAAAAGTATTAACAAATTAATAGAAATAACTTTATTCTAAAATAAGACCGCATTGAAAACTGCATGACAGCATCAATAGTAACACGAATTCATATAAAGAATATTTAGTCGCAATGCCGGAAAGTTTCGCTTAACGCGGTCTTACCTTATAACTAATGCAAATGTCTACTCTTTTCTCAATTCTAATTCATTAAACCCATAGATCTGTAAGCACAGTTTCTGAGTAAATTTAGGAAAAATCTAAATTCGTGTTGAAGTATCTATCGAAGGGATTAATTATGCCGTAATATGGGAACTGAACTAAATATAAAATAACCGGTTTATAAAAGTCAGACAAAAGAAAGACAGAAACAGACCTACCCGTTTGTATAGTGATTATAAACGGTAAAAAGTATTTGCAACATCTTGAATTAGGTTTTAATTAAATCCAATTAAGTATAAGTAAAACCTGTAAATTTGTTTAATTTAATAATGTTATCGCGTACACACTAGAAATTACTAATTGTCAGTTTCTAACATCTCTCAGCATTATAAAAATACAATTGATCCCGGTGCATGTTTACAAAAAACGATCGAACGAATTTAAAACGATTCACAATAAATTTTCCGCTAAGCTAATAATCTTTAAAAATATGAGAAAATACCAATAGTGATAACATAAACAAATATAAGAAAATCTTCCGCCAAAAAATGTCAGCTAACCATAGTACGACACAAGGTCGTAGCGTATGAAAGGAGGATGAGATAAACACTTTAAATACAAGTCAAATAATTTTTTTTAATATTTCCTTTTGTTTAATACCACCCAAACCACTCCAAAGTTTATTTAGTATATAACTTCACGAAAGGAAAAAATCGGGCAAGCGCAATACGTTGTCGCAAAAATTGGTGTTCCGTACATATAAACAAAATTAAAATTTACCACGCGAGTTATTCTAAATCAAATTTTCATCTGAAGGAACTATCTCATATGAGTCATTAAAATAATTTGACAAACACAGTTACCAGTTACCTATCCCCATCGAAGATTTTCAAAACCTTCAAACAAAACTCGTTGATTTGCGGTACTCTAAAAAGATAAGGGCCGTGACAACAAAGCTACTGATAGCATTGATTACATATTTGTGCTAACAATAATAAATCATTTAAACGTTATCCAAATAACTATTTGGATAACATTTATGACTTAAATGATGTTATAACTATATATTAAACTGTGGTAAATATCGACAGTGTTATAACGCAATATTCATTTAGATTGTGAAAGGTGTGGGTGGTATTTTATTGACATGAAAAAAATCATCTAATAAGTAATGATCAACTCAGAAACAAATCGTCGGCAAATTATTAAGTATCTATATAGAACCTTTTCTTTTTCAATTTTACTTTATAAACTTTTTTCTTTGGTAATCGCATTTGTACAATTTGAAAAAAAAAGACGCATTTTAAAAATGTCCGAATTTTAATATTTACATAGATTTTAAATATGTTACAACGACACATAAAAAATATTTTCAATAGCAGTTTAACTTAGCTAGCTTATATATATGTCGCATTATTGCGCACAGACCACCTCTTTACAGAGGGTATAAGAACACAGCCCGCCACGCGGCCCCATTGCGAATTCGCGAATTTCTCATCTACCCGGACATCTGAGAAATATATTTTCTAATCGTTTCTTGAATATGCTGGTCTTTTTAACGACATTTACCCTTCAACTTTCAGCGGTAAATTAGCACTGAAAACCACATAGTAACAAATTCACTTGTGCCAGAACTGGGATTAGAATTCAGGTTGTTGTTGTTGTTGAGGACTATGTTGAATTAAAAGCGAGCGCCCGGTTTAAACCGAATTCTACAAATATGTTATTATAAGTAGCAATTTAGAGATTTTATAGAATAACAGTCAGTGACCAAGTTTATTGCCCATTTATGACAAACATTGATTTTAGCGTATTGTTGTTTAAATCTATTTCAAGTGTTTAGTACACCTCATGAACTAATAATAATGACTCATTTCCAATTTAGGAGAGGGCGACTTCTGAAGTTGAAATTGGTTAATCAATATGACAGCAAGATTATGTGCATTAAAACTTAACGCGTTATTAAAAGACATTAATAAATCCTTGATTTATTTAACAATCGACTGCCCTTTACCGAATGATTATCTTTTGACTTTGATTACAATTAAAATATAATATATTATACATTAATATGTTATACATTAATATGTTATAATATTATTGTTGATAAATAAAATAAACATTCCTTTCGAATGCTACTTATACTTTATTTATTCATAAAGCTTTAATAATTACCTTACTACTAAAAATGGTAAAAGCGACTTATGTTGCAGCAAATTAATAAAATATAAAAGGTAAATGGATATATAAATACACATACATACATACATAAATATGTAAACGATACAATATGCAGTGTCTGTGGTATTAAAACAAAAAAAAGCTTTATAACTTTTCATGTCATGATAGATCTAGTTGCTCTATAATTGGTTCTCATTAACATGCTGTCGTTAATATGTTAATCAATATCACTATTTAATAATAATAAAAAAAAATTAATCTAATTTGAATAATAGACGTACTAACTTCGGCAGTACAAATACATATACTAATAAGAAATAATTTAATTTTTTTATAAAATGTATACCGACTTTATATAAATATTACTACTTAATTTTTAGCACATGTTCGCAGTACAAAGTGCAATCAGAATGAAATTGCTGAGGAAACCTTAACTTTCTGAGGAAGCCTTGCGATATACCGTTTACAACAAAAATACGCATAATTAGGGACAACTCAAAAACTACTCGTCAAACCACGCTAAAATTTATATGGGACCACACGACAGGCACCAGCTTTCAAATGTAATAAGAATCGTCAAAATCGGTACACCCATTAAAAAGTTATGAGGTACACATCAAAAAAATACAGTCGAATTGAGAACCTCCTCGTTTTTTGGAGTCGGTTAATTAACCATAAAATAGAGAAAATAATGCTCTTGACCATTTCCCTATTTTAGATCATGGCGGGATATATCTGTAACAGTTAACGCACGGCAGCCTTTAATTGAATATGAATAGGCTTTCACTTAATGTGCAATACGTTGGCCATTTATGGAGATAGTAACCATTACCATCAGATGGGAAGATCAAGCACTGGCCAGTTAGCGATAAAAATAAAGTTGCCGGCCGCAAGGAGTACACGTCGGATCAGGTTTAGAAGCACAGTTAATCGACTACGAAACTTGAATTCAACTATTAAGGAAAATAACTGACCCTGAGAGTATCGAGTCAAACTGGCCGCTAAAATATTCACTTGCTTATACAAGTTTGTTTTAATTTGAATCCGAACCCGAATTTATGTTTGAATCAATAATTTACTAATCATTATTATTTTTAATATTGATGAAGGAAAAAGAGAAACTAATTGCTTTGATTTCATCGCGTTTAATTTTTAGTCAAGGGATCATTCCGACTATCAATCCTATGTCGATAACCATGTTCATATTAAAAAAAAATCAAATCGTTCAATACGCCTGGAAGTTGAAACTTATTATTTCTAGCAAAGAGGCTGACGATACGAGGAAATCGTATGCCTGATGGCAAGCCATATGCATAACAACCCAGTACCAGTCAGAAGTTGAAAATGCACGCGGTGGCTTTGAGATTCGCTGGCCACCCAGAGATATAGGATGGTCCTAACTCTTTGCCCAGATATTACTTTGGTAACATTGCCTTTTACACTACTGCGTGGCGGTAGAATAAGGCGGCAGTGGTACCACCTCACTGTAGATTCCTCAAAAAGATTCAACACGAGAGTTTCGAAACACACGCTTGAAACATGTCATGAAATATATTAGACATATTTACCAAAATTGTGCATAACAGTGCGGTCGCGTCTACAGAGAAGTTTAGTATACAGATACTGTCACACAAAACAGAGATTTAAACTAATTTAAATTTGTTTTTGTGAATGTTTCGTCAGTGCAAACCCACGGTCAGGCAGACTCTGTAAAAGAGCCTTACCACTTTTTAGTTTAGCTGCACAATTTAATTACGACAATGAATCGAAATATGACTAAGTGTTTTATTTCAATATATCGCTCCCTTTGTTAACATTAAACGTGGAATTAATTCGTAATGAATTTTACAGCGAGCCAATTAATAGCCATAATGTTCTGGCAAATTTAAATCATTGCCGGGACGCCGAGGCGGAATAACCGTATCGTTGTTGTTTGCGAATGAATTACGTACGCCTCGTGCAAACGAGCATCGAATGTCGAGACAATGAATTCGATAACGGCAGATCAACGAGGTTATTAACTGTACTTAAATATCTACCTTCATAATAAGTAACATTGCGAGCGATCAGTTCAAACTGTGCGCACGCAAGTTTCGGTTTAAAATTCAATTTTTAATTCATGCGTCATGGTACAGGATGTTCCTTTCCCCTCTCTGTATGTAAATGTATAATAGGCAACATATATTAGATTAAGTATTTCACTCTCATATGCATAAAATAGTAAAGCAAATGAAAAGAAAAAAATTCAAATAATTAACCATATAACTACTATGTAGTAATAACATTAACCTTAAACATTCTAAGAAATAAACGTAAAATTATAAATTTATTAACGAATTGACAGTAAACGTTAGGAATTCCTGTTCAACTGACTTCTCATGTAATCTCTTCAAGAATTAATTATACATAGATAATATAAACCCGATAGTAGTTGAAATAATCTATAAGGTATTAAAAATATCCAGATTTTATAATACTTACGTTCTTTTGGATCATGTTCCACCGAGTTCACATCGAGTTCATCGCAATTCATGAATTTGTTCAACCTCTTGATTCCAACGGACGTCTAAAATACAATATTTATTGTTGAAGTTTCACTAAAGTTGATATGTTACCGTTTTAGTGTCAATTTTGTGATATTCGTGTACAGTCGAAGAAAGAAATAAAAGTTAAAAAGGGATACCATTTAATATGTCCGATAAAAGGTTTACAAACTTTGTTAACCTATTCAAGATAATGTCAAGACATTATCTTAAATACTTCAAAATAATAAACATTTAACTGTACACAAATACCAAATTAAAATAACATGCTTTGTGGATTATTCCAAAGAACCTTCACCGTCTAATCAACTAATGTTCAAATCAGCCAATTGATAGAAAGGAAAGAAATGTTTAATTCGAACCGAGAAAATGATACAAAAGACTTAAATATATTGTTTCATCCATTAACTATCTTTAAAATAGGTATGTATCAATATAGGGCACGCAAAACTTTAATGCACGTATGAAGGTAATCCAAGTCGTTGTGCTGAAAGCTGTTTAAATCAAGAGAAATATAGTCTTCTCTTTCTCGCTGCAGATCTGACGGTTTTATACCTTTCTGAGATTACTTATTGCTATACAATTGTGAACAAGGATTTAAATTTGTGAATGTAATTCAATTAGCTATTGCACTCGACGGTACCAGCTTCACTTTGGCGCATTTAACTTCCGCGCGGCCTGTAGTTAATTTCTATGACAGACTTACTTGTACAACATTCGAGATAACGTTAGGCAGCATGGATAGCGGAAAACGCAGGATGTTGAAAAGTGATAATGCTACGAAAGCCCTCTCAGAGTCCAGCACTTCAGTTTCGTTTACCAGTACAAAGCACCCGAATGACATCAGCGACACCTACGAGACCATTCCGGTAAACATGACATATTTATACTATTGTTAGTATATGGGTTTCGCAACTCGGAACTGCAACTGGATAATTTGACGGAAATGTACTAATTTTCAGATACGTCCTAAATGAATAGTCTTACTTTTACTTTTAAAATAAAATAAAGGAATAATATTTTTTTGTAAATACAAGGCCGACGTTGTTTTTTACTCATATCGCAAATTTTGATACCTATAATAATATATAAGATCATATTAAATGCATCTTCATCGGCATTAGAATCGATGTTATATATTTTTTATGCTTTTTATGTATTTCTTGCGATATTTTTGACAAAATAACGATTCACATCGCCGAACGAGACGGACACTGAACTGTCTGCGCAATATTTCACAACATCGACGTCGATTTAGAAATGTAAGATTACGAAATCTGTCGACACGCGGGCCTGTTACAATACGTTTTGAAAACGCGCGGTTCGAGTGCATTGCAAACACTCTTTTATCGCGAACAGCGGGAATTATCTCTGTTGGACGCCGACACAGAAATAGGAGCATAGAAATGAATTTATGAAATTCATTCGTCCGTTTCGCTCGATGTGTGATTTACAACAAAACATACTGGCCATTGGAGAAGAGGAAAAAAATAACACTGGCCATTGACAAAGTGAATAGTGAGCGCACGCTACAAAAAAAAAATCATCCTTATCCGTTTCGCAAGACCGCACACAAGTTGCAGTTACAAAGCGACGAAAACCGTCCAACGCCGATGCGAGCATCCGAGCGAGGTGGGAGCTCGGAAAAAATAAATATAAAAAAAATATATGATACGGATTAAAACAAAACCACCAATGATGGGGCGGGTGCGTGTTAGTTATGCGGGTACCGCAGCCTATTAGTGTCGAAATTCCGGCACTACCTCAATCACTGAAACCACGATGAGGGGCAGTAGACCTAAGGGCAAGTGCATTACGAAAAACAGCGACATCGAAACAAAAGTCTTTTCCGGTGTCAATTCGTGGTTCTCGGGATCTGATATCGTATACGTGAAGAAAGTTAGGAAGATCACCTTGAACAGAAAAAAATATATAAACTAACTGACTGAGCTGAAGAATAATGTTGCACCTTAAACACATTAGATCAAACTTTGTGGTTACTCCTTTCTTTATTTCAAAATTAATTTGACCAAATCGATTTTATAAACTTCCTGAAAGTAAAGCGAGACAATAAAGCAAGTCATGCTTGAATTAGCAAACGATATATACGATATTTGCAAGCGAAATAAACATAGTCATGGTGAGCAGTAAGACAACAGTGTTTTGGCATTGACGTCAGTCGCGTGGGGAAAAAAAAGACAACTCTATGCCATAATGCATTAATATGCATACATTGACTTTAATCTATGTGATATCAGCCTATGCACTCGGTGTTATCTAAAATTTCTACTTCAAGGTCCTAACAATTAATAAATTGATTATCATTCAAATATATAATTGATTATTTTTAACTGTATTTTAGTTAAATAGTTATGAAAAAGTATTTCAAACAATCTAACTTAAAAAACAGGTGTTGACATTAAACAGGCACGATGATGCACTATCGAAATTGTATACACTTTCCATTTTTGGCATTTTCAACTGCTCACTTTGTTTCCTACGTATGTATATCTCTTTGCATTATATTAATAAATATTCAACGTCTAATAACAAATGTTACAACTGAACATAATTGTGAGAACAACCTTCTTAAAAATAGCATAATTCTCGAATAAACGCAGGGAACCTAACGATCAATTATTTTTAACATTAACCACGTTTCTGTACATGAATGTGGTTATTAAATGTGAGTAGGAAACAGAACATAAATAACTAACATTGCCAGACCTTCTATTTCAAATGGGACTGTCATTGTGGTGCAATTTTCGATACTACATAAAATGTAGTCACCCAATTCGTTTTTTTTTTAAAGTCTTGTTATTAAAAATAAAATATTGCAGAACCAATGCCAATACATTTATTTTTATTCAACACCAACTACGAAATAGACCAAAAAACTTAGTTTCTGATAACATAATATACTCAAAGTCATAATACCGTACGTTGGCATTGTTCGTAACAACTGCCGATGCCCAATAACTCCGATCTTGGGCCGGCCTTGGTTCACTTTGACAGTCCTATACTCTGCGATGAGCATTTTTTCAAAAAAATCTAACAAGATACTTGATGCTTGGAAGGTTACGGCTTTAATATCGTCATAATGTGATGATGAATTTAGGAGGCCTTAATTCTGATAATAATTTTAACTGGTAAGTCGTAACACGAGACGCGTAACAATTAATGTACAACAGACTGCGTACTCAAGGTACCCTCGCTTTCAAAAGTGGTAAAATGTACAACAGAACAGGTACGCTCGCTTTCAAAATTGGTTACTGCAGCTGCGAATTATATAGACCCATGGCCGTCGCTGTCTGCATACCAGATACCAAAGACCCGTGGCAATATGTCCCCACAATCTGTCAGTCGCCCTACGAGTGTCAGGTCCATCAATTCCAATGAACCTTGCACGGGTTCTGTGCCCGATAAAGCTTGAAAATATAGTCTATAGACTGGAAGCGAAATTATTATCTTAATGTTAGAGAAGGCGCATTGATTACGATTTATTTGCTTTTTTTTTACTTGAAAGAAAAAAAACTCGCACGGAAGCTGTATTGCCAGGAGCGAAATGATCCCGATGACAACGGCTTCATGGCGCCATCCTAACAACCTTTTAAAATTAAAATGCCTGACATCCTAGTGGTTTAATATAAAAAAATAATCAGGATTTTATATTGTATAATACTACCATAATTAAAACCTATTCTGTTTGCTTAAATACAGTGTGTACGTTAAATTATTGTTTGTATCCTATTTTTATTAAAGTAAATATATTAATGCATTATTTTAATGTTATTTTTATAACATGCAAAAAAGTGTTGTTTTTAACGGTAAACAGGATTAAAGTTATAAGCTATTATACGCCTTGCTTGGTTCATGTAAAATAACAAATTGTAAATACGATAATTTCTACTGACATTGAGATTAGTGATTATTTTATCTTTTTGAATTGTAGTAACAATACTGTCATCCCGTCAATTCCGGCCACGGCGGCCGATCTAAGAGATCAGCCAACTGGACGGGATATATCATAGTGCACAAGTATTTGCGCAGACACATTTGCACTTGCTTTTCCTTTACTTTCATAGCCCGATGAGACGGATAAATAATACGACGGATAGAGACCAGGCGCAAAGGCGGTGACATTATACCGACCTCTTTATAACGATTCCTCCGAGCCACTGCTAGATGGCGTCGGCGACAAGCCGGGATCCATTTTTTACATGCCCATCCGGCACATGAATCGTTTTACTCTTCAGGCAATCGGGTGATGAGCCCATAATGTCCTATCCCAACTGAGAAGCAACAGCACAAAGTCGTTGTCCTCCGCGAGATTCGAACCCACGATTTGCAAACGACCGACCTATTCCATTAGGACCCGACCATCTACTATACATATACAATCAATCACAATCGTTGTATCACAAATTATTAAATGTCAACACAATGATATCAAATGATGATAAAAACAAAATCAAATTCGTAGCTATCACAAAACATGTCTTATATATAATAATCTATAAAGATTACTCGTCAATTTTTATAAAGTTATCTTCACAGATAAAAAATCAACGCCGCTAAGACAATATATGAGCAGCCTTGCGTATATTAAATATATTATTAAAAACGACATGCGTTAAAATATTCGTACTTACCAGGAATGGGGCGCATGACCATATAAAGGACGTGGCCGAATTTAAATATGCAGTCTGTCTCAAAACATACATCTCTTTGTTCCTTATCTTAAGTATCTGTTCCTCGAAACTTGGTTCCCATGCATACATTTTGAGTACCTTGGGTAAATAATTATATTACTATATAAAGGTCTACATAAAATGTAAGTTAAGCGTGTCGTAATAGAAAGTCACATTGCGGTCTTAAGCATAATCCGATGATAGAATTAAGCCGGTTTAATATATTAGGTGTTACTTAGTTTCCAACGCAGGCGCGCTTTCATCGGTTACATAAGATATTGAACTCTCTGAAAGCTTTTACTTTCACAATAGGACGTCAACTTCTGTTAATAAGTATATTTAAAAAAGACATTTTGTAAAAAATCCTTATACTCTTTTCATTAAGGACAACTGTTTCACTTGGTCCACAATTGAGTTGTATGCTTTTTCATCATAGTTAGTTACATGATATTAACATAAAGAACCAAAAAAACTGCCAAATTTGTGATAGCCTTCATAATATTCCTTTTAATTAACATGTCATATAATTCGATGCTTGTTCGGAAATTATTCCATGCCCAAATTGACACGATAGATCAACCGACTACAACCTATTAAAGTATGACTATTTTACGGTGGTAGAGCCACGCAGCTGTTCCCGCTTCTGAATGGGCCGGCTCGAACCGGATTAGTACCACGACCTC